>CM066034.1:362926646-363135245 GCA_033557465.1 Ichthyophis bannanicus
GATGGGACCAGATGGGATGCATCCGAGAATATTGAAAGGAACATTATAGCGATTCCATTGACTGACCTTTTTAATGCTTCTTTAGAGTTGGGAGTGTTCCCAGAGGACTGGAGAAAGGCACTGTGGTCCCTTTACACAAAAGCAGAAATAAGGATGTAGTTGAAAACTACAGGCCAGTTAGTCTAATCTCTGTGGTGAGTAAATTATTGGAAACACTACTAAAAGGGAGGATAGTGAGGTTTCTGGAGTCCAATGGATTGCAGGATCTGAGGCAGCATGGGTTTACCAGAGGCAGGTCTTGCCAGACAAATCTGATTGATTTCTCTGACTGGGTGACCAGGGAATTGGACCAGGGGAGAGCTCTAGATGTGGTGTGCTGAGCATACTAGGTATGGACCCTAAAGTGACAGACTGGGTTAGATTTTGGTTGAGTGGGAGGCAATAATGAGGTTACCAGTGGTGTACTGCGGGGATCTGTTCTTGGTCCGATTCTTTTTAACGTCTTTGTTAGTGATGTTGCAGAAGAGCTGTAGGGTAAGTTTTGCTTATTTGCGGATGATACCAAAATTTGCAATGGAGTAGAAACCCAGGAAGGAGTAGATAATGAGGAGGGATCTAGCTAAGCTTGAAGAATTGGTCAAGAATTTGGCAGCTGAGATTTAATGCTAAAAAATGCAGGGTCATGCATTTGGGCTGCAAAAATCCAAGGGAGCGATATAGTGTAGGGGCGAAGTACTTCTGTCCATGAAAGAAGAGCAGGACCTGGGCGTAATTGTTTCAGATGATCTTAGGTGACTAGACAGGCAGAAAAGGTGATGGCAAAAACCAGAAGGATGCTTGGGAGCATAGGGAGAGGTATGGCCAGCAGAAAAAAGGAGGTGATAGTGCCTCTGTATAAGTCTCTGGTGCGATCTCATTTGGAGTGTTCTGTTCAATTCTGGAAGACCACACCTTCAAAAGGACATAAATAGGATGATATCTGTGCATAGGGTGGCTACTAAAATGGTTAGTGGCCTTTGTTATAAAGCATATGAGGACAGACTTAAAGATCTTCATATGTATGCGTTAGAGGAGAGGCGGGTTAGAGGAGAAATGATAAAGATGTTTCAATACCTCCATGGCATAAATGCACAAGAGGAGAGCCTCTTTCGATTGAAAGCAAGTTCTGCTACGAGGGGACATAGGATGAGGGTAAAAGGGGATAGACTCAGGAGTAATATGTGGAAATATTTATTTACGGAAAGAGTGATAGATGCGTGGAATAGTCTCCCAGTGGAGGTAGTACAGACGAGGACAGTATATGAAGTCAAAAAAGCATGGGAGAAACGCAGAAGATCTCTAAAGGAAAAGAAGGGACTTTAGTCTTTGATTTGGAAGACCATACTCAGTTGGCCACTTGGCCTTTTTCTGCCATCATATTTCTCTGTTTCTAATACTTGACTCTGCAGGTTCATCTTCTAGGGACAGTCTTTTGTTTATGCTTCCTGTACATAGTTCTTGACTCCTTGTTTCCCCACAATTAAGGTTGTATAAGGCTTGTCATGTTTTCTCTCATATGCTTTGGGATGAATACTGAGGGACCTCTGGTGGCTGAAGTGGATAGAGGCATGAGAGTGATGTCAGTGAAACCTGGGCTTTTCATTGGTTCTTTGTCTCCACCAATCTGCTGATAGGGGAACACAACCCACTTGTCTGGACTGGTCTAGCAGGACTCAAGGAAAGGACATTATCTGGAAAGTAAAATGTCACCTTGTCTGAAACAGCTGATTTGAATGGTCTTATTTTTATTGTGATGATCACCTTTTCAAGCAGAGTTAGCAAATTCCAGGCCTTAGTGACTGATGTGCCCCACATAAAAGTTTTCAGAAATTGGTTGGTTGTGCCTACTTAACCTAAATTTCTGCCTAAGAAGGTGTCATGTTCCACATTAACCAATCATCCTTTTATCATTTTTCCCTTGCCACATGCCCACAATGGTGAATATGCTTTGCATACATTAGATTGTTAAACAGCCTTAGACGTCTATCTGGAACAGACTAAGGCCCTTTGAAAGTTTTTGTTTCTTTTGACCCCAGAAAACCTGGAACACTTGTGGTCAAGTGCACACATATCTAACTAGCTTGCAGATTGCATCTCCTTTACTTATGCCAAGGCAGGGTTGACCATGTAGGAGCATGTCAAGGCTCATGTCAGAACCATGGTAGTGTTGGTAGCCCCTCTGAGGTCTTCATCCATAGAGGAGATCTGCAAAATTGTGATGTGGACTTCTGTCCACATGTTCACATCACTTTACTGTTTGGAAAGGGATCCCAATGGCATTGTAATTTTGATCAGTCAGTCTTGAGGAATTTCTTTGAAGCGTAGAATCCAGCTCCAAACCTCTTCCCCTGGGTCTTTTATCTTTCTGTTCAGGTTGTCTTTGTTGAAAAAATTAAAAATAATAAGAAAAGCATTTAAAGACTGGTGCTGAAAATACAAGATGTTGCCTGTCTCTTCCCCCCCCCCCCCCATTTGACCTTTTGTTAAGGGCAACCTGTAGGTACGGATTCTTATAAATGAGGCCTACATATCCTGCTTGTCCATGGAGAAAGCAAAGATTCTTACACTTAACAGAACAGCAGGATGTAAGTTCTCAGAATAACTCCTCCCAAGGGTTTGTCTAGCCTTTCGTTCCAGGGCTTGGTAGAAACCAAGTGGCCTTGCATGATGACACCAGCATGAGAAATCCTGCATATGCATGGGTGGATGACTGTTAGTAAGCTTTGTAAACTTCAAGAGCTGATTACTCTACTCTTCTGATTGCACTGGGCTCTGTTGGATGATGTCACATATCAGTGAGTACCTATATGCTGCTATCTTCTAAGAACACCTAGTACAGGTAAGCAACTGTACTTTACTCTTTGCTCAAATATGTTTGAATACTCACCTTTAGGTATGTGTTAAAAAAAATTATGCTTTGATATATTTTTGAAAATCTTATTTCTGTATACAGCAATAAAATAAAAAATAACAGCAAATTGTTATGTAAAGCGTAGTTACTCACCTGTAACAGGTGATCTCTGGGAACAGCAGGAATTTAGTCCTCACATATGGGTATCGTCGGTACCGACGGAGCCTGCGCGGGAACGCTCCCTAGCGTTCAATAGGAACGCTTTTGGGAGCATCCCTCAGCACATGCGCGCTGCCTTCCCGCCTTTCCAACTGTCCCTCTTCAGTTAAGTTTGTAGCTGAGTGAAAGGATAGAGGGAGAGAGGAAAGAGACAAAGAGAGAGAGAGACAACTCCTAGGGGAGGTGGGTGGGTTGTGAGGACTAAATTCCTGCTGTTCCCAGAGATCACCTGTTACAGGTGAGTAACTATGCTATCTCCAGGAACAAGCAGGAATGTAGTCCTCACATATATGGGGACTCCCTAGCTGAAGATGCCAGGGAGATAGCCCCAAGAAGGTGCCACCGTCGAAGGTGAGAATCCTTCCTCCCATGGATCTCTGGCATCCCACCAGGGTTGGTGGGTAGGAGTTGGTTTAGGTTTGAAAGAGATTTTGAAGAACAGCTTGGCCAAAGAAGGCATCCTGACGGGAGGCTTTATCTAGGCAGTAATGGGCTGTGAAGGGTGTACCGAAGCCCAGGTGGCTGCTCGACAAATGTCATTGATAGACACAGAGTGGAGATTAGCCATAGAAGCTGCAATGGCTCTCATATTATGAGCTGTGATATGGTCCTGAAGAGGAAGCCCCTTACTCTCATAAGTAAAGGATATGCATTGGGCAATCCATTTAGATAAAGTTCTTTTGGAGACTGGAAGTCCCAAATCTTCTGTCTGTCGGTTGCACTCACTGTTAACTGCTGCCCACGTCTCTCTGCTTATTTTCTCAACAAGAACGCCGCGCATGCGGGTAGGTTGCAATCCCCTCCTTTTAAAGTTACGGCTGATTCGTCAGCATGAGCGTCATTTACAAACCTGCCACTCAACCGAGGCATTTAAACCATATGGTGTCACCGTGTTCATTGAGAAAATCCACTTCTGCTCATAAAATAACAACGTCTCATCAAGGGTTTTTCCCCTCTTCGGTTTGCAGATGTGATCTATACAAAAGCATAGAAGCTGTGAAAACTCATGATTAAATTCTCCACAATGCTGAACCAACGGCGCTGTTATGACTTTATTTATCAAACGACTTTTATGTTCCTGCATACGAACTTTAAAGGCTCGGATCGTCTTTCCTATGTAAAATTTATTACAAGGGCATCTGACGGCGTACACCACCGATGTTGTGGTGCACGAGGTTTTATGCTTTAAAATATAAGTTTTCCCTAAATAAGTAAACTCTCTGACATCTTCTGTAATCTGACAGATGATGCAGTGTCCGCAGGCTGTGTGGCCTCGCTGTTGAGGGTCAATATCTTCACTCGGAGGAGAACATATATTAATCGGGCTAAGTTGTTCCTTTAGATTATTATTTCTTTGCCATACACATTTTATTGTTTTCTCCGCTAGCCCTGGTACTGTTTGTATTAAAGGGAGATTTTTAGTGACTATCCTCTGGATTTTGTGACTAAGAGGTGAAAATTTTGTGATGAGATTTACACTGTCTTCATTCCCACTACTCCTGATGGGCTGTGCAGATCCTAATAACCAAGTTCTGTCATTATTAAGGGCTCTTTTATATGCCCTTTGTGAGATTTGTGCTGGATATCCCCTTGTTGTAAAATCTTGTAACAACTGTTTAGACTTCTTTTTAAAATCAGATATTTCCGAGCAATTGCGCTGGAATCTCAGAAATTGAGAGAATGGTAAACTATTCTTGAGTTTCACCGGGTGAGCGCTCGTATAGTGAAGAAAGGTGTTACGAGTAATAGGTTTTTTATAAACAGAAGTTATCCATCCTTCAGGACCCTTTTTCACTTCTAAATCCAAAATAAACTATTGTTACAGGGTTGATGGTATAAGTAAACTGGATGGCTATGTTACAATGATTAAGCCAAACCACAAACTCTTTTGCTGACTCTTCGGACCCTTTCCACAGTACAAAGATGTCATCAATATAGCGGGTCCACATTTTGACTCGGTGGATCCATAAGGATGTAGCCAACCATTCATGCTCAAATTCGCCCATAAAAAGATTCGCTATCGACGGAGCGCAGGAAGCTCCCATTGCTATCCCTGATTTTTGCAGATAGAGTGTTTTCCCGAATTGAAAAAAATTATTGGTAATCACCAAATGGGACAAACTCATCAAAAATGAAATATGAGTGTCAGAAAGGTCTTCCCTGTTGCGCAGTGATTTCTCTATCGTCTGAATTGCTTCCTGTTGGGGTATGCTTGTGTAAAGCGCTGTAATGTCTAAAGTCATCAATAGTACTTCGGCATCCAAAGCCCATTGGGTCTGTTGATCCAATTTTTCAAGGAAGTGAGAAGTGTCCCTGAGATAAGAGGGGATATCCTTTAATAAAGGTCTCAGAAATGAATCCAAATAAACTGAGAGTGGCTCAAGAAGCGATCCTCTTGTAGACACAATCGGTCTCCCCGGTGGTTTAAACAAGCTCTTGTGTATTTTTGGGACTAAATAGAGATGAGCTGTAACTGGTGCTTTTACATTTAGGAAAGTCATTTCTTTTTGAGAAATCAGTTTTTGTTGTGCCGCTGCCGTCGTTTTGGCCTTAATGATATCTTGTAGTTTGCCTGTAGGATCTTGAGGTAATACTTGATAAACTTGATTATCAGACAATTGTCGTGTTGCCTCCTCGAAATAGTCCTTCTTACTTTGGACTATTATGGTGCCTCCTTTGTCCGCTCCTTTGTCAGCTGCATACCTGGCTGGAACAGAGCTCCTCTCTCCTGCTGCGATTGAGGATAAGAGCCACCTGGCACCACGGGACACGGCCGCGGTGTGTGTCTGAAGGGGCGTGGCTCAATGGGCAGGTTAGGCCTCTTGTGAGCCCCTTAGGAGCACTTGGGAGCTTCTGGGAAGTTTCTTTGCCTCCTGTGTCTTGAATGGGTAAGCAAAAAGCTAAGAACAAGGTCCCAGTGGAGGGTCAGGTGGTGAAGGGCCCTATGGATACCCATTTGATTAGTGCTGCTGCTTTACGAATACCAGTCCCTCAGGACCCAGGAGCAAGGTTAGTCCCAGAGGCTTCATTAAGTTCGGGAGATCGTACCCCTCCCCCCCCCCCAACCTAACTTTGATGATAAAATACCCTCATCTAATGCCTCCTTTGTTGGAGATGGTAGTTTGTTTTCCGTCTCCATCCCTTTCTCCGATGGAGTTTCTTTTAAACGGATTGATTTGACTGGAGCTGAGCTTGTATACCCTTCGGGTGTCTCTTTACCATCTTCTGATTCGCTGCCAGTTTTTTCTAGTTCTGCTAATTCTAATATTTCTTTGAAAGATGTTTTTGATGCTATACATTGGGTGGAATGTGTTCTTTCGGGTACTCTCACTCAGCTGTGTAGGTTTTCCCATGACACTGCGAGTGTTCTTCGCGGTGATGGTCAGTCTCTCTCAGCTGTTAGTGAGAGTATTCGGAAGTTGGAGGGGTCTGCAGTGAGTGTTCAGGTTGCGAGCTCATTTTATATAAAGGAGACCACTGCGCTTCAAAAGAGATTGGAAAGGTTAGAAAACCTATCTAGAGCAAATAATCTTAGAGTTTTTTAAATTTTCCGATGGTACGCCTTCTCTCTCCATTAGAGTTATTTAAAAAATGTCCATGATACGTTGTTATGTTCAACATTTGATGTGGCTAGTATTACTTCTATTTATTATCTACCCCAGGGGGGTAGTGAGATAGCTAAAGACGGAGAGGCTGATGGGCAGGTGAGCTTAGATCAACTAGATTTAACTCAATTTTTAGAAACTTCTCTAGATAAGGTGACTAAGAGGGCTACCCTATTGGTTACCTTCTCTTCTGAGAGCGAAAAGGTTGCTATTATGAAATTATATTTTGCTAAGAAGGATGTTTCCTTTTGTGGGAGTCCTTTGATGATGTTTCCTGATGTTGCCAAGGTTACCCAGCTCAGACAAAGCTTTTTTGCAGCTAAAATCTAGGGTTCTTGCTTTGGGAGGTCAGTTTTATTTAAATTTTCCTTGTAAATGTTTTGTTACTTATTTTGGTAATAGATATGTATTTACTGAAGTGTCAGAACAGTTTTTGGTGGGTAAGAGCTCGCAATAAGAATATTATATTGTTTTGTTTTGAGTGGTTTGGTTGGGAAGAAAATTGGGGTCTTGATGTTTGGTATGCTTAGCTAGCTGTCTCTCATTTAATGTGGTTTTTTGAGCTTGTTCCTCTGAAAACATTTAAAACTGTAATTTTCTTTTGTGTTTTATGTAAGGGAATGTTCTTATCTCCAGGAACAAGCAGGAATGTATTCTTCACATATGGGTATCGTCGGTACCGAGGGAGCCTGCGCGGGAACGCTCCCCAACATCCAATTAGAAATCTTTTGGGAGCATCCCACAGCACCTGCGTGCTGCCTTCCTGCCTTTCCCAACTGCCTCTCTCCAGTTCTTCGTTTTCCGCGGAGCCAGTAGGTCGTCGTTCCTGTCACCGCAGAAAATTGTTTTCCTTATTCCTTTTTTTGTGGTCGTGTCTGCCTTCCTCGACGCTATACCAGTACCGCCGGTTCTTTATTTCTTTAAAAAAAAAATATATATATTGTCACCCAGCAGACCTGGTTGAGAGAAAGGAAAATGCTTTAAATAAAGAAAAAGGTACATATAAGCTGCAATATCTGGAGGAGCCAGGTAGAGGGAGCAAGAGGGACTCCACAGTGACTGAGGAACCACGCCCCACTGATCATGAGGTAATGCCAGCCAGCTTCCAATCCTCGAGCACAGAAGGACTTCTTAAGGAGGGGGTGGAAGACTGGAGAGAGAGCAGAGGGAAAGGCAGCGGTGAAGGCAGCTGGAAAGCAGGCAGAAGGAGAAGCAGCTGGAGTGAAGGCTGGAAAAGAAGCAGCCAGAGTGAAGGCAGCTGGAGAGATGGCTGGAAAGGAGGCAGCAGGAAGGAAGGCAAGACAGAGGAAAAGAGGTTAGAATGCAAACCTGAATATTCCACTGCCAGAAGATCACCCAGAGTGAAAGGTGATTGCCTGAGAGCTAAGGAGGAACCTGAGAAGGTCTCAGCTCACAGAGGAGTAAAAGCTGTTTGCCCAGAGTGGCAAAGGCGTTGCTGCAACTGTTGTCCAAAACCAACAGGGTCACAGTCTGAAGACCTAAGCTGTGCTGTACAGGCAAGCCAACGGAGAAGCTGGCGCAGGCCTCAACTTTCACTGGAAACAGAGAAGCCAAATTCCCAAGGTAAAGCTTTTTATGATACAAGCTATAGGAAAAGTTTACCGGATAAGAGAATTGTGAATAATAAGTGTTTTTATAAAGCTGCCATAAAACCTCTAAGGAGAGAGGAATTTCCTCCATACAAAACAGCACAGAGCCAACGCCCTACAAGTTACCCAGAACCTTGGGCTGTGCTAGAAGAGCTATATAAGAAGCCTGACTATAACCTACCTGAACCCAGGGACTCAGAGTCAGAGGCTTCCGCCTATGAGCCAATGCAAGTGGAACTGGCAAGTGAGGTTTCAGATACCGAAATGGATTGTACGTACTGTACCACGGGAAGCCTAGAATCTTTGACAGGCTTGTAAGCTGTATGTGTTACTGCCTAGAACATTCCTGTTGTGTGAATACCAGCGCTACTGTGAAAGTAACAGTTTTGCTTTCAACTTTTGTTTTACTTTTTCTTACCTGAATTAAGGACATTTGCGTTGTTGTTATTGCCCAATCCTTTGAACCCTTGTGTGAAAGGGAAATAAAAGCCTTTATTTTCCCACCACTTGTGCAGTTGATTTCTTTGGAGATTAGGATCCAGGAAACTAACAGGACCAAAAGCCAATTGGACCTCTGGATTACTGGCCAATCTCCTCCCTATATAGTTATGTCCGACCGCTACTTAACGCCAGGGTAGTGCTCGTGACAATATATGCTATTTTTTTCAAAACATTTCTTTTCCAGGTGCACGCGCCATTTTGGGCCTTAGGCCCAAAATTTCCTCCACTATGGAAAAACCCACTTCGGGTTTCAAAAAGTGCATCAAATGTGACGGTACCATCTCCGTCACTGACACCCATGAGTGGTGTCTTAAATGTTTAGGTCCTGACCACTCCATCTCTGAGTGTATGGCTTGTGCCATGATATCCAAGAGGGGTCGACAAAACCGAGCTGCTAAGCTTAATGCCCTTTTTCCCTCCGATGCAGCTTCTATGGCATCGACGTCTTCCAGGGCTTCATCTTCCTCCCATGGATCTCAGGTAACTAAACATAAGTCTGGCCGGTCCTCAAAAGGTAGTTCTCCTAAGCATTGAGATGCCTCTGGCGTTTTCCTTGAGGGTTCCATACCGGCAAAATCGCCCCGGCGGGAGGCTTTGGCTTCCAAAGCATTATCGGGGCTCCAGGATGTTCTCGAGGCCTCGACCTTGGCAGAACTACTGGTGCCATGCTCTGGGGTACCGGCTGCTTCCTCCGGTACCGACATCCAGGCATCAGCAGCATTGATAGACCAGAGGTTCCTGGCTACTGAACGCAGTCTGGTGGCTCTCCTTGCGGCATCGACACCCTCGGAACAGCGTCAGACAGTTCAACCGGTACCGGCACTGGTATCGGTATCGGTACCGACAGCATCAACATCGGTGTCTGCTTTGCCGGCACCCTTTCGGTCGGTATGGGTATCGGGCTCTTCAAGAGCATCAGGACAGAAGGTACTTTGAATCCTCGGAGGAGTCCGAGGATTCTGACAGCTCTGTCGGTACCGGAATACTTCTCCTGGAGGAGCCTTCCTCTCCTAAATGAAGGATGTCTCCTCCAGAAGATATCTCCTTTCAGGATTTCATCAGGGAGGTGGCTCGAGGTCTGTCCATTACTGTGACTCCTGAAACGGAGCCCAGGGCAAAGGAGTTGGAAATTTTGCATTATCCCAAAGCTCCTAAGGAGGCAGCTACCTTGCCTTTCCATAAGATCTTACATGATCTCATGTTGAGAATGTGTGAGACACTTCTTACCACTTCTCCTCACTCTCGCAGACTGGATACCATGTATTGAGTCCCTCCTTGTCCTGTTTTCCAGAAAACTCAGCTTCTTCACCACTCTGTTGTAGTGGAAACAGCTATGAGAAGGATAAGGAGTGCAAAGAGGCATGCCTCTAATCCTCCAGGACGTGAGTGTAGAACTTTGGATGCCTTTGGACGTCGTACTTTCCAGGCTTCCATGCTTTCTGCCAGGATCGGTTCCTATATTTTATATATGGGAATGTTCCTTAAAGAAGTCACAGGAGACTTGGAGATTTTAAGCCCTCTCCTTCCTGATGACAAGAGGCAGGATTTTCTCACACTGGTTAAACATGCCCAGGATGTTTCTAAGTTTATCAATCGTGCAGCTTTTGACTGTTTTGAGTGCATAAGCAGAACCTCTGCCTTTGCCATAGGTGCACGTAGAATTGCCTGGCTCCAAGCATCCAATTTGGAGCTCTGGTTGCAGGACGAACTGGGCAATATCCCTTGTAGAGGTGAGAATCTATTTGGCAAAAATTGGCAAAAGAAAGCCAATGAGTTGGATGCTGACAACTCCACTTTGGATAGGTTATCCAAAGCCACAGCTGATCCTGCAAGAATGGTTTCTTGAAAGATTTATTTCTTCTCAAAAAAGAAGAGGTTTTATCCCTCTTATGCCCAGCAGGGACGTTCTGCAGAAAGAGTCGGCAACCACCTAAACAAAGGAAAGCAAAGACTGCTAAGCCTCAACTGTCTCAGCCTCCACAAGGCCTTTGACTTTCATCTAGAGAACTTAGCCTTCCTGGCCCTCAATGGACAAGAGCCTTCCACCATTCCAGGAAGATTGTGTCACTTTGCCCCCAGATGGGGGCAGATAACAGCAGAACATTGGACACTCTCTTCATTATAAAAGAGGGGTACAAGCTTCACTTTCTGTGCATGCCCCCTCCCACAATGGTAAGACAGTTCAATTCTCAGACCTCTCTCATCAACTTGTTAGATCAAGAGGTCACCATGCTTCTGGCCCAAGGGGCAATAGAAGAAGTACCCATTCATCAACAAGGTACAGGGTTTTACTCCCCCTACTCCTTATCCCAAAGAAAACAGGGGGACACAGACCTATTCTGGACCTCGGAGAATTGAACAAATTCATGTTCAAAGAGAAATTCAAGATGATTTCTCTGGGATCTCTGCTGCAATACCTTCAGAGTCAGGATTGGCTTTGTTCTCTAGATCTCAAGGATGCGTACACTTATGTTCTCATCCATCCAACTCACAGAAAGTGCCTTCGGTTCCTTTTTCAAGGAAAGCACTATCAGTACAGGGTACTTCCTTTTGGCCTGGCCTCAGCACCAAGGGTGTTTACAAAATGCATGGCTGTAGTAGCAGCATTTCTTCGCACTCTAGGAATATTCGTCTTCTCCTACTTAGACGACTGGCTCATTCGAGCCCCATCAGAGTCAGAGGCCAGGATTTCTCTATCTTGCACAATGCGTATCCTTCAGTATTTGGGTCTGGTCATAAACATCCCAAAATCCAGTCTAACTCCCACTCGGTCTCTAGAGTTCATAGGAGCTTTGCTGGATACCAGAAAAGCGAGGGCCTATCTTCCTCAGACCCGTTGCCTTCGCATGGTGCAGTTAGCTTCTCAAGCAGTGCTAAAGCCTCATCTCACTGCCCGAGAAATGTTAGAACTACTAGGCCACATGGCATCTACAGTGCATGTGGTTCCTTATGCTCGCCTCCATATGAGAGCAGCCCAGTGGACGTTATCCACTCAATGGACCCAGGCATCAGGGTGCCTGTCAGACAAAATAGCAAACGCAAATCGCCTTATTTTGTCTCTCCAATGGCGGCAGTCCACTCAGAACCTGTTGCTGGGGTCCCCATTTCAACAACCTTTGCCCCAGGTAACTCTCACAACAGATGCTTCGCCAATGTGTTGGGGAGCTCATCTGCAGGACCTCTCCACCCAAGGCACTTGGACTCCACAGGAGACTCATCTACATATCAATCTCTTAGAGCTCAGAGCAATCTTCCTTGCTCTTTGAGTGTTCCACACCCTGCTCAGCTACAAGACAGTCCTCATTCATACGGACAATCAAGTAGCCATGTTCTACGTGAACAAGCAGGGGGGAACAGGCTCTCTGTCACTTTGCAACAAAGCTTTGCGACTATGGGCCCTCACCAGAGAGCATCAGATTCATCTCCTGGCAGTGTATCTTCCAGGCATACAAAACTCTTGGGCAGACAGACAATGGTCTGTACATGCAGACCAGGTGGCCAAGATTTTTCAAATTTGGGGAACCCCGGACATAGACCTCTTTGCAAGTCCGTTGAATGCCAAACTTCCCCAGTTCTGTTCCAGAATTCCGGCTCAGGGCTCTCAGGCCAGGGATGCTTTCCTCTTTTACTGGGGTCAAGACTTCCTTTATGCCTTTCCACCCAGTCCCCTAATTCCCAAGACCCTGTTCAAGCTTCAGAGAGACAGAGGCCATATGATTCTCATAGCTCCACATTGGCCACGGCAAGTGTGGTACCCTCTGCTTCTACATCTCTCTCAAGCTCCCTCCCTGGGGTTAGGATCTGCTCCAGATCTCCTGTCTCAGGAGGACGGAATGTTATGGCATCCCAATCCCCAGTCTCTGCATCTCAGGGCTTGGTTGCTGAAGGCCTAGATCTTCATGATCTTAACCTCCCTCAGCAAGTAAAGGATATCCTTTATGCTTCCAGGAAGCCTTCCACAAGATGCTCTTATGCTTTCAAGTGGAAAAGGTTTACCATATGGTGTTTGCAGAAGGGTCTTAACCCCCTTGCGATACCTCTGGAATCATTACTGGAGTATCTCCTTCATTTATCCAATGCAGGACTTAAGACTAACTCAGTAAGAGTCCATTTGAGTGCTATTGCAGCTTCTTTCAAGCCTCTAAATGGACAACCTATTTCCTCCCATCCTTTTATAGCAAGATTTATGAGAGGCCTTCTAACTAAGCCTCCCATTAGGTCACCACCTGTGGCATGGGACTTAAACCTGGTTCTTGGTCAGCTCATGAAACCACCTTTCGAATCCTTAGCTACTACCTCATTGAAATTCCTTTCTTGGAAGGTTATCTTTCTCAGTGCAATCACATCAGCACGCCGCATCAGTGAGTTACAGGCACTAGTAGCTGATCCACCTTATACAAGGTTCCATCATGACAAGGTAGTCCTTAGGACTCATCCACACTTTATGCCAAACGTGGTCTTGCCTTTTCATCTTAACAAAGCAGTCTACCTACCTGTGTTTTTTCCAAGGCCTCATGCATCAAGTGCAGAAAGGAATCGTCATACTTTGGACTGTAAAAGAGCTTTAGCCTTTTACTTGCAAAGAACACAGCAACATAGAAAGTCCTCTCAACTCTTTGTTGCTTTTGATCCTTCTCATTTGGGACTTCCAGTCTCCAAGAGAACACTGTCCAACTGGATTGCACAGTGTATTTCCTTTGCCTATCAGAGTAAGAATCTTCCTCTGGAGGGCCATGTCACAGCTCACAATGTGAGAGCCATGGCAGCTTCAATGGCTCATCTGCACTCTGTGTCTATCGACGACATCTGTCGAGCAGCCACTTGGGCCTCGGTTCATACCTTCACAGCCCATTACTGCTCTCCAACACCTGTTCCATACCTAATCAACTCCTACCCACCATCCCTGGTTGGATGCCAGAGATCCATGGGGGGAAGTGGAGCCCTTTCACAGGGACACACAACTTCTGGGGTCTTTCCCTGGCATCTAAAGCTAGGGAGTCCCCATATGTGAAGACTACATTCCCGCTTGTTCCTGGAGATAGCATAGTTACTCACCTGTAACAGGTGATCTCTGGGAACAGCAGGAATTTAGTCTTCACAGCCCACCCACCTCCCCTAGGAGTTGTATCTCTCTATCTTATCTCTTTCTCTTTCCCTCTCTCTCTCTTTGTCTCAGCTTTAAACTCAACTGGAGAGAAGCAGTTGGGAAAGGCGGGAAGGCAGCACGCAGGCGCTGTGGGATGCTCCCAAAAGCTTTCTAATTGGACGCTGGGGAGCGTTCCCACGCAGGCTCCGTCGGTACCGACGATACCCATATGTGAAGATAAATTCCTGCTGTTCCCGGAGATCACCTGTTACAGGTGAGTAACTATGCTTTCCAATGTTTTCTTTTGTAATCATGACACATTCAATAAAAAAAAAAATATAATATAACCCAGAATTCAGTAAGTGAAGGAGTTACTCTAGTTTCGATTCTAAGGGTATGACCAGGGGGTTTAATCCCCTCTTGGAGCACCGTATAGTAAAACGTTTCCACTTGAAGGCATAAGATCTTCTTGTGGAAAGTTTCCTAGAAGCCTGAAGGATATCTTTTACCTGCTGGGACAGGTTGAAATCCTGGAAGTCTAAGCCTTCAGCAACCAGGTCGTGAGGTGCAGGGACTGGGGATTTGCATGCCATAGCGTCCCGTTCTCCTGGGAAAGGAGATCTGGAGCATGTCCTAACTCCAGAGGTGCCGCTTGAGAGAGATGCAGAAGCAGGGAATACCACGTTTGGCGTGGCCATCGTGGTGCTACGAGAATCATGCGACCCCTGTCTCTCTGAAGCTTGAAGAGTGTTTTGGGGATGAAGGGAATGGGTGGGAAGGCATGAAGGAAGTCCTGACCCCAGTGAAGGAGGAAGGCATCCCTTGCCTGACAGTTGTGTGCCGGAATCCTGGAACCGAACCGGGGAAGTTTGGCATTCAGTGGGCTTGCAAAGTGGTCTATGTCTGGAGTGCCCCAGAGATGAAATATCTTTGCCACCTGGTCTAGGTGGAGTGACCCTCATGAGGTAGCAGTACTCGACTGAGTTTGTCTGCCCAAAGGTTTTGAATGCCTGGAAGATATACCACTAGAAGGTGAATTTGATGCTCTCTGGCGAGGGCCCATAGTCGTAAAGCTTCGTTGCATAACGACAGAGAGCCCGTTCCGCCCTGCTTGTTCACATAGAACATGGTTACCTGGTTGTCCGTCTGGACTAGGACTGTCTTGTAGCTGAGTTGGGTGTGGAACACTCAAAGAGCTAAATAAATTGCTCTTAATTCCAGGAGGTTTACGTGTAAACCAACCTCCTGTGGAGTCCAGGTTCCCTAGGTAGAGAGATGATTCAGGTGTGCTCCCCAACCCACCTGTGATGCATCTGTTAGGGTGGCCTGAAAGAGGGGTTGATGGAAAGGAGACCCCACTGTCAGATTTTCTAGTGATTGCCACCATTGGAGGGACAAAATTTGTTGTTGAGAGATTATTTTGTCCGACAAATGACCCGTGGCCTGTGTCCGCTGTCTGGAGAGGGTCCACTGAGCTGGTCGCATGTGGAGCCGAGCATATGGGACTACATGAACTGTGGATGCCATGTTTCCCAGTAACTGCAGTAGTTCCCGAGCAGTGAGGGGGGATTTGCCTGCTGCTTGGGAAGCTAGCTGCATAATGCGAAGACACCGGGCTTGTGGAAGGAAAGCCCTTGCCTGTCTGGTATCCAGACAGGCTCATATGAATTCTAGGCATTGGAAAGGAACTAGTTGAGACTTCGGGAAGTTTATTTCCAATCCCAAGTATTGGAGGATTCGCATTGTATGGGACAGTGCAGTGCTGGCCTCTGCAACTGTGGAGGCTCGAATGAGCCAGTCGTCTAAGTAAGGGAAGACAAAAATCCCCAGGGTTCGTAGAAATGCGGCTACTACTGCCATGCATTTCGTGAACACCCTTGGTGCTGAAGCCAGACCAAAAGGAAGAACCCTGTACTGAAAATGTCTTCCCTTGAAAAGGAAACGTAAAAATTTCCTGTGATCTGGATGGATGAGAATGTGAGTGTATGCATCCTTTAAATCTAGAGAGAAAAGCCAGTCCTGGCTTTGAAGGTATGGCAGAAGAGTTCCTAGAGAAATCATTTTGAATTTCTCTCGAAACAGATATTTGTTCAAGTCTCTGAGGTCTAGAATGGGTCTGTGTCCCCCTGTTTTCTTTGGAATAAGAAAATAGGGGGAGTAGAACCCTGTCCCCTGTTGAAAAATGGGTACTTCCTCTATTGCCCCTTGGGCAAGAAGTGTGGAGACCTCGTGATCTAGCAGATTGTCTGCAGAGGTTTGTGAATTGAATTGCTTTAGAATTGTAGGAGGGTGTATGCTGTGAAAATGAAGTTTGTACCCCTCTCCTACAATGGACAAAGTCCAATCTTCTGTTATCTGATGCCATCTGTTGACAAAGTGGCATAACCTGCCTGGAATATTGGGGGGTTGGGGACCCCTCAGAGGCAGGAAGGCAAAGCTCTCTACGAAGGAGTAAAAGCCCTTGAGGGGGCTGAACCTGGAGAGCTGGTTGGGCTCTTAGGCCTTTTGGTTTCTTTTGCTGTCTAGTTTGTCCCTTTTGGGCAACCTGACCTGGAATCTGACTCTGCTGGGTATAGGAAGGATAAAACTTCCTCTTTTTGCTAAAAGAGGTTTTTTTATAAGGATTCCTTTTGGCTGGAGTGGCTGTAGACTTTGACAATTTATCTAAGGTAGAATTGTCAGCATCTAACTCGTTAGCCTTTTCCTGCCAGTTCTTGCCGAAGAGATTCTCCCCCATGCAAGCAATGTTGCCTAACGTGTCCTGTACCCAAGTCTCCAAGTCTGATGCCTGTAGCTAGGCAATCCGTCGTGCGCCAATGGCAATAGCAGAAGTTCTGCTGATGCATTCGAAGCAGTCAAAGGCTGCACGATTGACAAACTTGGAGACATTCTGAGCATGTTTAACTAGAGCAAGAAAATCTTGTCGCTTATCTGGGAGAAATGGGCTCATAAGTTCCAAGTCTCCTGTGACTTCCTTAAGGAACATTCCCATATATAGGATATATGAACTGATCCTAGATGAAAGCATGGAAGTTTAAAAAGTTCTACGTCCAAAAGCATCCAGAGTCCTGCATTCACAACCTGGAGGATTGGATGCATGCCTCTTTGCACTTTTCATCCTACGCATGGCTGATTCCACTACCATTGAATGGTGTGGCAGCTGAGTTTTCTGAAATCCAGGACATGGTGGAACTGATACATAGTATGAAGTCTCCTAGAGTGAGGAGAAGTAGTCAGAGGTGTCTCCCACATTCTGAGCATCAAGCTATGCAGAATTTCATGGATAGGCAGAGTAGCTGCCTCCTTAGGAGCTTTAGGATAGTGGAGGATTTCCAATTCCTTTAACCCTTTCCAGGCCGAGCCCAAAACTCTCGGGATCCAAAATTCTGACTAAATATTCCTATCAAATGGTATATAATCCATGACCATAGCAGAAGGAAAATCACTATTAGAACATATTGAATAAGACTGGTACAATTTTCCTGAAATATGCAAAAATTAACCCGGCTGCAGAATGTGGATTAAAAATTTAAAGTAGGCCTTCAAAGGGTTAATCTGGGTTCCTCTTCAGGAGCTACTGTGATTGAAAGACTTTTGGCCATATCACGGATGAAATCCTGAAATGGCATGTCCTCTGGAGGTGACATTCTGCGTTGGGGAGAAGAGGGATCTTCTAGGAGAAACCCTCTAGTGCCAGCAGAATTGTCAGAGTCTTCGGAATCGGAGGAATCAAAGTATTTCTGACCCCGATGCTCTTGCAAAGCACGATCCCGGTACCGATCAAAGTCGGTACCGAGGTGACCCGGTACCGCTTTGTCCACTCCAGCCAGAGATGGCATGGGAAGAGTTCCCACCGGGGCCGGTACCATCGATACCGGCATCGGTGTCCTTGGGACCACCGGTACCGCAACCGAAAGAAGAGCTGCGATACTGCACTCAATAGCGAGGAACCTCTGGTCTATTGACACTGCCGATGCCTGGGTGTCGGTACCGGTGAGGACGGCCGGAACCCCTGAGCATGGCACAGGTAGTTCTTGCGAGGTTGAGGCCTCAAGAACATCCTGAAGCCCCATCGATGCTTTGGAAGCCGAAGCCTCCCGCCGGGGCTGTTTTGCCAGTGTGGTTCCCTCAAGGGCAATGCCAATGGCCTCTCGATGCTTAGCAGGAGAGCTACCCTTTGAGGACCGGGTTTTGTTTAGTTACCTGAGATCCATGGGAGGAAGAAGAGGCCCTTGACGATGTCGATGCAATGGATCTGGCATCTGAAGAAAAGAGGGTACCGAGCTTTGCGGCCCGGTTCTGTCTTCCTCTTTTGGTCATCCCCATGCAGGAGAGACATTCAGTTGGAGAATGATCAGGTCCTAAACATTTTAGACACCAATCATGGGTGCCAGTGACGGAAATGGTACCGCCACACTTAGTACATTTTTTAAAACCACTAGTTGGCTTTTCCATGATTTAGGAAAATGGGGCCTAATGCCCAAAATGGCGCCTAGCACCAAAGAGGAAAGTTCTGAAAAGAAACAATCTAAGTTGTGTTTTTCTTTTCATTTAAAAAAAAAAAAAAAGAACCGGCGGTACCGGTAGGCATCGTGCAGTAGGCAAACGTGACCACAATAAAGAAATTTAAAGATGGAATTTTCTGCGATGACAGGGAATAGGTCCTGTCGGCTCTGTGGAAAACGAAGAACTGAAGAGGGACAGTTGGAAAGGTGGGAAGGCAGCGCGCATGTGCTGAGGGATGTTCTCAAAAGCGTTCCTATTGGACGCTGGGGAGCGTTCCCACGCAGGCTCTGTCGGTACCCACGATACCCATATGAGAGGACTACATTCCTGCTTGTTCCTGGAGATATACTGATTCCTGTCTTAGTTCCCTTAAGCTTTGTCACCTGAAGATACAAAGATCTCAGATATTTCATTTCTATTTTTCTCTGACTTTAAAAGTAGTATGATTAGTACTATAATATGCAAATCAAATTAATAAAGTATATTAGGTCCCCAGTGTAATTTTGAGTCCCTTATTTATACAATCAGTTAATATTCATTGATTATTCACTCCTAAGGTCCATGGAGCTCATCAGTGTTGGTCTATTTGTATCTTGTACTTAGGCTTACAGGGTGTAATTTTGTAAGCAACTTAAGTGTGCTGAACAGCTTCTAAAACTACCCTGATGTATATACTCATAAAAGTAGGAATTAGGAAAACATAAAGTCTACTTTTATGTGATATATGCATAAGTGTTCCTGGGGGTGGAGAATGGGAAGAGTGGGGGTAAGATTGGCATGTATGCACCTATGTGTCTTCCCTGCCTTGATGCCTTATTATAATATTATCCTCCAAAACACTAGATCAACACCAGATCTAATATGACAGATACTTCAGATACTTTTGCGATATTAGCATTGATACATTTAATAATGGAAGATTTTTTTCCTTTTCATTCAGGATCCTTAAGCATTCTGGGAATGTTTGATTCCATTCCTGAGAGACATTATTTCCTGGAATGTAACATTCTTGCAGTATCATGAGTGGTTGTGAGTGAATCAGAAACTTCATGAATGGTAGTTTATTCACATAATTATTTCAATAAACGTTGCACAATCCATATGAAAGTATCCACACCCCTCTGCAGTATACTGCATGGCATAAAGTGAGATGAAGTGTTTTCCTTTTTATTCACTGCTCGTTACTGAAGACTTTATTTTACTCTGTTCATTTTGCACTATAAGTAAGCAGGTTCAAAAGTTACCTTGTTCAAGTAATAAAGGCAAATGTGAAAGTGTTTAGTAATAGTGATAAAAAATAATTTTTATATTCTTAGACAACAGCTGAGACTCAATGCCAGCATTACTTTGACATATTCCTTAGACTTCCAAAGGTTACACTGATAAGAAACTGAGGTTTAGTTAGTTTGCACATTATAAAACATTTTTAGATATAGATTGAAAGCTGTTTTGCTCTTAGAAACATAGAAATATGACAACAGAAAAAGACCACATGGCCTATCTAGTCTGTCCTTCCATTTCAACAACTACAGTACAACAGTCTCCTTTTTACCTTTAGAGATCCTCTGTGTTTGTCCCATGCTTTTTTGAATTCAGATACTGTCCTCATCTCTACCACCTCCACTGGGAGACTATTCCACGGATCCGCTACTTTTTCCGTAAGAAATATCTCCCCATATCACTCCTGAATCTATCCCCCTTCACCCTCTTCCCATGTCCCCTTGTAGCAGAACTTTCTTTCAATTGAAAGAGGCTCTCTCCCTGAACATTTATGCCACGGAGGTATTTAAACATCTCAATCATATCACCTCTATCCCGCCTTTCCTCTAAGGTATACATATTAAGATCCTTAAGACTGTCCTCATATGCTTTATAATGAAGACCACTAACCATTTTAGTAGCCACCCTCTGCACCGACTACATCCTGTTCACATCCTTTTGAAGGTGCGGTCTCCAGAATTGCACATTCCTGTGCGGATATCCAGTTTAGTCCTCCACAATCGGGTACTGCCCCTCTCACTGCAGCCTGTAGACTGGACCAATCAAATCTTCTGTAGTACATATCCAGCAGGAGCTCCCAGAAGCCCCCCAGTGTGTCCAGTCTCGTGGCAGTGTGTAGACGTAAAAGTGTGTCCTCTGGGCACACTTAGTGACCTTTGCAGGAGCAACACTAGTTAGTTGTTTTTAGGGTTTGTTTTGGGGCATTTCTCTACTATTTTTGTTTTTGGTAGCTAGCTGTGCCTTTAAAAATAAGAAAGACAAAAGAAGCCTGTCTCCCTGGAGCTGTGCCACAGGAGACTAGGAGAAAGTCAGACCTGCTGGCTGCTGTTGCCTGCCTAGCACATTTTATCAGCCCTGGGTGAGCTTCCCCTAGACAGGACGGGGAATTGCCATACCTATAAGGCAGTGCCTGGTACTGGGAGATTGTGGCTGAATCTTCTGTTCCTGAGCTGGTAGGAGTTTGCATTTCATTTTTTTCTTGTGTGCAATGCTCTGTCTGGGATGCCAGCGTTTCTGTAGGCTCTCCTGAGCCCATTTGGCAGTTTTTAATTCAATCTGCTCGTGTGCCCTGTATTAGAGGGTCGTTTTATTTGTTTTCCATATTATTTGGTGGTTTTTATATTTTCGCGCCGTTTTTTACCGCGGGTGAAAAAGTGCGGCGGCCATTTTGGATTTTAAAAGTGCTTTTCCAGGCATTTTTTATCGCTGTGCACAGGTTAACCTAGCGTTATTGGGGTTACTCTTTCTGGCGATTTTGCTCAGGGCCCCCCCAGTGATACTGGGATATATTTTGTTTCTTGTAAAAAAAAAAAAAAAAAAGTTAAGTTACTTTTAAATCGGGGCTGATTTGCATAGGATTGCCCAGGTGGTGTGGGCTTTCCTGTGGCTGTCTTATTCTATTCCCCTGGGCAGAGGTGGCCTTGGGATGGCTTCCAAGCCCCAGTGTGTGATTTGTGGGTCCCGCAGGACGGCAGGGACTGACTCTGGCATCTGCAGGGGCTGTGCTGCAGTGCCCTCTGAGTTAGAGCAATCTGTGAATGTTCAGGAACAGGCTACCCCTGGGGATGCTTCTACTTCCGGGGACAGCGTTCTTTCTCCAAGCATCCCTCAGTCTGGCTCGGTTCCTCCGGCCAGCGGTTCAGTGGCTGCGCTCCAGCAGGCGGCTGTTGCTGCCTCAACTATGGACTTCTCCCCTGATTTTGTACTCCTCATGCATCAGGCATTTCGCCTGAGCAGGTCCGGACAGTTGCCGGCTGTCTGGCCCCCCCTCCCTCCCCTCGGGGTCCTTGGGGTGGCTCAGTGTCCCTCACCGCCCGGGGGCAAGCGGCTTCGGTTGGGGGGACAAGAGCAGGACGCCCTGGGTCTCCTGGATTCCGAGGCAGAGGGCGATCCTGAGACTGAAGCGGAGGATTTGGAGGATGGGGAGATCCCTGGGCCGGAAGATCAGGCTCGGGTCATTCGAGTGTTCCGTAGGGACGAGCTGGTTCCTTTGGTCACGGAGTCCCTTCAGGCGCTAAACCTTTCGGCGGTGCGGTCCCTGGAGGAGGAGGGTCTTGAGGATCCTCTGATTCAAGCAGTCAGGGATGCCCAGGTGGTTTTTCTTTCCCGTCCACCGCGTGGTGGATCAGATGATCCAGGCGGAGTGGGAGCACCCGGAATCCGGTTTGAAGGGGATTCGGACCATGAATCGGCTTTATCCTCTTGCTGACAAGGACAGGGACTTGTTCAGGTCCCCCCGGGTGGATGCTGCGGTCTCCGCAGTGACCAAGAAAACCACCATCCCGGTTGAGGGGGCGGCGGCCCTCAAGGACGGGCAGGATAAGAAGGTTGATAACTTGCTCAAGCAAACCTTCGATACGGATGCCGTGTCATTGCAGGCCTCTATCTGTGGGGCTTGGGTGGCTCGGTCGTGTCTGCGGTGGTCACAGCAACTGCGCTCGAGCCCCGGACTAGACCAGCAGGGTCTGGTGGAGGTGACCCGGCTGGAGTCCGGCTCGGCTTACCTGGCGGATCTGTTTTTTGATTTGATCCGCGCGTTGGCTAACAGTATGGCATCCGCGGTAGCAGCGCGCCGGTCCCTCTGGTTGCGCAGCTGGGCGGCGGACAGTTCTTCTAAGGCCCGCCTCAGTAAGCTGCCGTTTAAGGGCAGATTATTATTTGGGGAGGCTCTCGAGAAATTGGTAAAGGATCTCGGAGAGTCCAAAGGGGGCCGGCTTCCGGAGGATAAACCAAGGTCCAACCGGTCCACCTCGTCGGCGCGGGGATCCTTTCGGGATCAGCGCAGGTTTCGGCCCTCCCGCCAGTGGTCCTCGCAGCGGGGCCGGTTTGGAGCCCGTAGCCAAGGATTTCGGGCTTTCAGGGGAGCCGGCAGAGGCTTCTCCGCAGCCGGCTCTTCATCGGGTTCTTCCTTTGGACGCAAGCCACAATGACGCCAGGCAGGCTCTGGAGGGAGGACCGCTTGTCGGCGGTCGCTTGCGCGACTTTCTTTCCTCTTGGGCCCAAATAACGTCGGATCGCTGGGTGCTACAAATTATAGAGGAGGGTTACGCTCTGGAATTTGCGTTCCCACTTCCAGATTCCTTTGTTCTGTCTCCCAGCAGGGGCGAGCAAAAGACGAGGGACATCCGCGTGACCCTGGCTCGATTGTTAGCGCTGGGAGCGGTGGTTCCAGTGCCTCCCTTGGAAAGAGGCGCTGGTCGCTACTCCATCTATTTTGTGGTACCCAAAAAGGGCGACTCTCTGCGTCCGATTTTGGATCTCAAAGGCGTGAATCGCGCGCTCAGAGTGCCGCATTTCCGCATGGAAACCCTGCGGTCAGTCATTGTAGCGGTGCGAAAGGGGGAGTTTTTGACGTCCCTCGATCTTACCGAGGCCTATCTGCACATTCCGATACACCCAGCCCATCAGCGGTTTCTCCGCTTCGCGTTCCCGTGGGGCCACTTTCAGTTCCGGGCCATGCCGTTCGGCTTGGCTACGGCCCCGCGCACTTTCACAAAGGTGATGGTGGTGGTTGCGGCGGCCTTGCGCAAGGAGGGCATTTTGGTCCATCCTTACCTGGACGACTGGTTGATACGAGCAAAATCCGGTCGAGAGTGCCTGCGGGTCACGAGCAGGGTGGTAGCTCTGCTGCGATCCCTCGGCTGGGTGGTGAACGAAAGAAAGAGTTGTCTGCGGCCCTCGCAGGACCTGGAGTATCTGGGGGTGCGCTTCGACACTGCTCGGGGGCTGGTGTGCCTTCCCGAGCGCCGCGTCCTGACGTTGCGGGCTCTTGTCCGACTATTTCGGGGGATGCCCGCTCCGTCGGCGTGGTGGTACCTACGGCTTCTCGGAACGATGGCGGCGACCTTAGAGGTGGTTCCGTGGGCGCGGTTCCACATGCGCCCGCTACAGAGGGCGCTCCTTCGTCGCTGGTCCAACCAGTGCGATTCCTTGCACAAGAGACTGCCCTGCCCGAAGGCAGTGCGGCGGTCGCTTCGGTGGTGGCTCTCCTCCGAGAACCTGACGCGGGGAATTCCCTTGGAGCCTCCTCTGTGGGTCCCCCTCACTACGGATGCGAGCCTAGTCGGCTGGGGAGCACACTGCGAGACCCGCTTCACGCAGGGGGTGTGGTCCTCGCAGGAAGCGTCTTGGTCGATCAACCGCCTCGAGCTTCGGGCGGTCCGACTAGCCTGATGGCCCTGGAACCTCTGCTCCTGGGCCGGGCGGTCCGAGTCTGGTCGGACAATGCGACCACGGTGGCGTACATCAATCGCCAAGGGGGCACAGGGAGTGTGGCCCTGGAAACCGAAGCGACGGCCTTGTTCAGCTGGGTGCAGACTCGGCTGCCGGCGGTCTCGGCGGCGCACATTGCAGGCGCGGACAATGTCCAGGCCGACTTTCTCAGCAGAGTGCGGGTGGACCCCGGAGAGTGGGAGTTAAATCCTCAGGTGTATGCGCAGATAGTTCGGCGGTGGGGTCCGCCCATCATGGATCTCATGGCGACCTTCCAGTCGGCCAAGACAAGTCGCTTCTTCAGCAGACGGCGGGAGCGGATGTCCGAAGGACTCGACGCTCTCATTCAGCCGTGGCCGACGTCCGGGATGCTGTACGTTTTCCCCCCGTGGGCCCTGATCGGTCGGGTCGTCCAGCGCATCGAGGGCCATCAGGGCCGGGTGCTGCTGGTGGCTCCGGATTGGCCCCGGAGGCCCTGGTATGCCGACCTCGTTCGGCTTCGAGACGGCGTGCCGTGGCGCCTTCCGGCGCTACCGGATCTTCTTCTTCAGGGCCCCTTGCGGATGCCCCAGGTGGCTCGGTTCTCGCTTACGGTTTGGCCATTGAGAGGGCTCGGCTGAAAAAGAAGGGTTATTCGCCCGCGGTGATTTCCACCTTACTGCGGGCAAGACAGTCGTCCACTTCTCTTACTTATGTTCGAATTTGGAGAATTTTTGAGGACTGGTGCTCCCGGCGTGGAGTTCGGGCGGCGACGGTCTCGGTGCCCGTCGTGCTCAGCTTTCTGCAGGATGGCTTCGAGAAGGGTCTCGCGGCCAGTTCCCTGAAGGTCCAGTTGGCCGCGCTCTCTTGCTATAGAGGCAAGGTTTTGGGCCGCCTTCTTGGCGCTCATGCGGATGTGCGGCGTTTCTTGACCGCCGTGTTTCATTTGCGGCCTTCCCGCAGAGCGGTGATTCCTCCGTGGGATTTGAATTTAGTTCTGCGGGCCCTGGCTCGGGAACCCTTTGAGCCCTTGCGGAGGGCGTCCTTGAAGGATCTCACGTTGAAGACGGTTTTTCTGGTAGCCATTTGCTCGGCACGGCGCATCTCGGATCTACAGGCCTTGTCATGCCGAGAACCTTTCTTGTCTTTTTCTGCGGAGCGGGTTGTGCTCCGTCCGGTTCCCTCCTTCCTGCCAAAGGTGGTGTCTCCTTTTCACCTGAATCAGGCAGTATTTCTACCAGTGATTTCGGCGGACTCGGTCGAGTCGGTGGACAAGGGGCTTCACCGGCTTGATGTGGGCCGCACGCTGCGTCGGTATTTACAGTCTACCGAGTCATTTCGGAAGACTGATCGGCTTTTTGTGCTCTTTGGGGGTGCACGGAAAGGGGAGGCGGCGGCTAAGGCCTCCATTGCTCGATGGCTTAAAGAAGCGATCGCCTCCGCGTATCTGTTGCAGCGGCGGCTGGTTCCGGAGGGGCTCCGGGCTCATTCTACTAGGGCTCAGGCGGCCTCTTGGGCGGAGCATGGTCTGGTTCCACCAGCGGAGATCTGTAGAGCGGCCACTTGGTCGTCTCTGCATGCTTTCAGCAGGCACTATCGCTTGGATGTGTCAGCGGCTCGGGATTCCTGTTTTGTTTCGGCTGTTTTTCGCGCCGGACTACAAGGTCCCGCCCGGTCTTAACTGCTCTGTTACATCCCGATTGTGGAGGACTAAACTGGATATCCGCACAGGAAATGGAAATTACACTAACCTGGTAATTGTAGTTCCTGTAGGATCCAGTTTAGTCCTCCTTCCCTCCCGAATATCTGCATGATCTTGCGGCGCGCTATCCCGAGCGGGAGATTCTAAGATAGTTTTGCGTCCCGTTCGGACCTTAGCGGCAGTCGTGCTTATAGCTATGGCTCTTCCCTTTCTTTTGGGGTTCCGTAAGCTCCTTAGTACCTGGGGGAGCTCTGTGTCAATTTAGGGGCGTCGATTCCGGCGCCGTGCAGTGTTCTGACTTCCTCGTTTGGGGAGGGAGTTGGTTATTCCAGGGGGGGAAGTACAAGGTTTAATGTTAATCTGATAATAATCTGATGTGTTGCTTCGTTCAGTATGCTTTGTTACTAGTACACTGGGGGGCTTCTGGGAGCTCCTGCTGGATATGTACTACAGAAGATTTGATTGGTCCAGTCTACAGGCTGCAGTGAGAGGGGCAGTACCCGATTGTGGAGGACTAAACTGGATCCTACAGGAACTACAATTACCAGGTTAGTGTAATTTCCATTTATACTCCAAATGAGGTTGCACCAAAGACTTATACAGAGGCACTATCACCTCCTTTTTTCTGCTAGCCATTCCTCTCCATATGCACCCAAGCATCCTTCTAGCTTTTTCCGTCGCCTTTTCTACCTTTAAGATCATCAGACACAACCACGCCTAGGTCCTGCTCTTCTTTAGTGGACAAAAGTACTTCACCCCCTATACTATATTGCTCCCTTGGATAGCTCTTCTTGAACTAAATATACTTGTCATCGTCTGTTTACAATCAAATCAGTATGTGCAGTGAAGTCCTAATGGAGTATCAGAATACTGTATACTTGTATACATCAGGGGCAGTGGAAGGGCTTTTTCTTTGCAGGTGCCCAAGCTCCACCCTGCAGACAGAGACCCTTCCTGTTCTGTCTGCCAGGATCTGATCTCCCGCAGGCAGACAGAAAGGGTCTTTGCCACTATTGTGGCTTCTCTTCTGCCTGAGGCCGATGGAATCTCCATGGGCAGCTTGCTGATTGCTGGCCACAATCATTGCAAAGATCCTTGCAGGCAGACAGGAAGAATATTTGGAATGATTGTGGCCAGCAGGCAGTAGGCTGCCTGCGTGGATCCTATACCCCATGGGCAGAAGAAGAGAAGCTACGATTGCAGCAAAGACTCTTTCTGTCTGCCTGTGGGGACCTGATCTCTTGCAGGCATATAGGAAGGGGTGTTTCTTCTGGCCATGAGGGATGGGATCCCCATGGTCAGTCATGCCATGAGTTGTGGTGGGGCCAGGGCCCATGTGACCCACCCCTTTCCGACATCTATGGTGTACATGGTACTAGAGAATGGTTTCCAAAATGTGTTGGGACTCCAAATGGGAACACATCATCAGTGGATTGGTTCACAAAACAGGGCTTCTCCCCCTCACTCAACCCTCCCCCCCCCCCCATGACCAATGCTGAGTACTAGCAGTCAGTAGGGAGCCTATGAGTTGATGAATGTTCACAGGCCATGCCCCTTCCTCTTGTATGGACTTCCTGTTACACTAGAAACCCATTTAGAATGTCTGGGTCTGTGAGCCTATGGGCAGGCTCAAGGAGTTTTGGCACTCTGAGCCAACGTTTGCTTTTGCACCCTCCTTGGGCCAGTATTGCAGTATGAGCCACACAGATGGGTAAATTTTCAGCCAGAATAATCACCACCTTTAAGACAAATGCTAGCATTAATGTTTAACTTCATCCAGCCTGATGAAATTTAATGTGGGCAAATGCAAAGTGATGCATGTAGGGAACAATAAACCAAACTAAGTACACAATGTTAAATACCACGTTAGGGGTTGCCACCCAGGAAAAAGACCTGCAGACAATATATTAAAATCATTTGTTCATTCTGCAGCTGCAACCAAAATAGCAAACAAAATGTTAGGAGTCATTAGTAAAGGAATAGAGAATAAAACAAAGGATATCATAATCCCTCTGTATTGCACTTGAGTATTGTGTACAATTTTGGTCTCCACATCTCAATAAAGATATAGCGGCATTAGAAAAAAGGTAGAGAGAAGGATGACCGAAATATGAAGGGGGGATGTAACAACTCTCCAATGAAGAAAGGCTAAAGAGGATAGGGATCTTCAGCTTGGAGAAGACACAGCTGAGGGGAGATATAATGTTGTTGTTGTTGTTGTTAAGTGCCGTCAAGTCGGTGTCGACTCATGGTGACTACAAGTCTATAAAATCCAGAGCGGAGTGGAACCGGGTAGACGCAAATCAATAGTTTTACTCTTTCAAAAACAATACAAGGATGAGGGGATACACTATGAAGCTACAAAGTAGTATATTTAAAAGAGGAGAAAATATTTTTTCTCTCAACATATAATTCATCTTTGGACTTCATTGCCGGAGGATGTAATGAAAACAGGTAGTGTAGCTGGGTTTAAAAAATGATTTGGACAAATTCCTGGTGGAAAAATCTATAAACTGTTATTAAGGTAATCCAAGAGATAACCACTATTGCCATTTCGTCCTGCTAGACCAGTCCAGACAAGTAGCTTTTGTCTCCCTACCAGCAGATGTGTGGGGACAGAGGAATTTTCCATTGGCTTCTTTATGACATCATCATGCCATATCAGCCAGAACCACCAGAAGGGAGCCTTCAGTAGTTCTTGTATCACTAGTAGATGGTGGAGCATCTTTTCAGCTCTCTGAAAATCTGAGAAGATACAAGATATTGAGGAAAAAGATTTAATTTGCTTGTGAGCAAACCGCTGGGGATGGATTTCTCACTGGAGCATAACATGGGAGGCTCCACTAGGGTCATTCTTAAAACAGGTGCTCTTTCTGGATGCCATAGGAGGAGGGAAAATGGTTCTGCTCCCTGCCCTGATCTTGTTAAGGACACATTGAGCAACCTGAAGATTGGAAAGAAAGAAACTGGAAGAATTCTTCAGCCATATAGACAACCTCAGTGCCCCCTCCTCCTCCTTCCCCCTGTGACCCCCTAAATTAAAGAGGACTCCTCGAGATATGTGACTGCACATCTGGCAACAGGGGAGTAGCACTGAGCCTGGCATGGTATTTACCTGCCATGGGCTCTCTGGGGTTGAGTACCAAAGGCTAAGCCTGTCTGTTTGTCTTCTTATGGGAGCTCCTGACTTGCTCCATTGCTGGGGCACTAGGTCTGGTTTGGGTCGCTCAGGGCATCTGTTTGAATCAATGCCATTTTTTTTCCTGCCTTGTCTAACTATGCATTGTTTGTGCTTCCCACACTTTGCCACACCTGTTCTGCACCTTTCTGGTATGCCAGTGGCATGTGGTGTGCAGCACAATGTGTGTGACTTATTCACATGCGCTGCTCTTCTCCGTGCAACACTAATATGTGTGGCCCTGCCTGTGCAGATTTGGCACATGATGCAACAAGCATCCTAAATGTGCTTTCAACCTGCATTGCCTAACTGCTTGTGGCTGTGGAGAGTGCTTATCCTACCTTTGAAGAAGCACTGCCTGGTTCACGGAGGGCCTACAAAATTGAGCTGCAAAACTAGGCACCCTCTTTGCCTCCGATGCAGCATCATTAGCATCGACGTCATCGAAAACTTCATCTTCCTCCCAAGGATCTCAGGTATCAAAACCTAGGTCTTCATTGAAGACTGGCTAGCCCTCCAAGAGTAGATCTCCTCCTAAGCATTGAGATGCCTCGGGCGTTTTCCTGGAGGGGGATACACTGGCCAAACAACCCAGGCGGGAGGATCTTGCCTCCAAAGCCTTAGTGGGGTCCCAGGATGCTCCAGAGTCCTCCACCTCTGGAGAGCTCCTGGTGCCATGCTCAGGGATTATGGCCCGACATTCAAGTACCGATACACAAGCATCGGTAAGTTCCATGGATCAACCTATCCTGGCTATTGAGTGTAGCTTAGCAGCCTTACTGGCGGCCTCTATACCGGTAAAGCCTTTACAGTTGATCCCTCATGCACTGGTACCGACACAGCCTGAATCTACTTTTTTGCCGCTTATCACACTACCGCCCATGCTGGCCCTCGAATCTGCTTCTGTTACAGAGGTTCTGGCACCACCAGCCTCAACTACCATCGGTATCAGGTACGGGTACATCGGGAACATCCTGCCCGTCGGTACTTTGAGTCTTCGAACTCCGATTCCTTGAACGATGAATCAGCCAATACCCAGGACATGAGAACTCTCTCGTAAGACCCATCTCCATCACCGCAACGTCACATGTCCCCTCTGGAGGACATGTCTTTCCAAGACTTTATTCGTGATGTTTCTCGGGGTCTGTCCATAACGGTGAGATCTGAGAGAGAGCCTAGAGCTGAAGAACTTGAAATTCTTTAGTATCCTGCAGCCCCGTAGGAAGCTGTGACTCTCCCTATTCATCGCATTCTTCACGACCTTATGCTCCGTATGTGGGAAATGCCCCTTACCATTCCCCCACATACCCGACGACTCGATACCATGTATCGGGTACCGGAGTGTCGCGGTTTCCAAAATACGCAATTACCACACCATTCCATGGCAGTGGAATGGGCAATGCATCAGATAAAGAGTGCTAAGACACATTCCTCAAACCCTCCTGGTAGGGAATTGTGAGCCCTCGACACCTTTGGTCGACGTTGCTTTCAGGCTGCCATGTTATCGGCCACCATGTTATCGGCTCTATATGGGTATGTTCCTCAGAGAGGTGGCTAGGGATTTGGAGTTAATTTGGACCTCACGTGCCACCTAGATAAAGTCTTAGTGCTGGGGAGGAGTCTGCTGTCTTGATACATGTCGGTTCAATGACATAGGAAAATGTGGTAGGGAGATTCTGGAGGCTAAATTTAGGCTTTTAGGTAGGAAGTTGAAATCCAGAACTTCCAGGGTAGCGTTCTCCGAAATGCTTCCAGGTTCACGCGCAGGACCCAAAAGGCAGGCAGAACTCTGGAGTCTCAATGCGTGGATGAGACGATGGTGCAAGGATGAGGGTTTTGGATTTGTTAGGAACTGGGGCACATTCTGGGGAAAGGAGGGTCTCTTCTGAAGGGATGGGCTTCACCTTAAATGGGAAGGAACCAGGCTGCTAGCATTTACCTTTAAAAAGGAGATAGAGCCACTTTTAAACTAGATAATACGGGAAAGCTGACAGTCACCCAAGAGCGCATGGTTTGGAAGAATCTATCCTTGAAGGATACTACCAAAAGCAAAGAGGTTCCAAAAAAGAGTAAAGTAGCCCAAATGCCCTTAAGTATGGAGCAGAAAGAGTTTAAAGATTCCAAATTACCCATGCCTACCAATAGCCAGATTAATATGAATAAAATACAGTCTCTAAAATGCTTGTATGCAAATGCTAGAAGTCTAAAAAATAAGATGGGAGAATATATAGCACTAAATGAGAGGTTAGATATGATTGGAATCTGAGACATGGTGGAAGGAGGACAACCAGTGGGACACTGTGATACCTTGGTACAAGCTATATCGTAATGATAGAGCTGATCAAATTGGTGGAGGAGTTGCGCCCTATGTTAGAGAGGGCATTGAGTCAGAAAGGATTAAAGTTTTGCAGGAAACAAAATTTGCTGTAGAATCTCTGTGGATTGAAATTCCATGTAAAAAGGGGAAGACGATGGCAATGGGGGTGTACTATTGAATGAACAAATGGATGATGAAATCCTCAAAGAAATCAAGGAAGCTAAAAAAAAGTTACAGCACAGTAATAATAATGGGTGATTTCAATTACCCCGGTATCAACTGGGTCAGTGTCACGGCAGGACATCTTAGGGAGATAAAGTTCTTAGATGAAATAAATGACTGCTTCTTGGAGCAGCTGGTTCATGAACCAACCAGAGGGGAAGCCATATTGGACCTAGTTCTTAGTGGAACACCAGATCTGGTGCAAGAGATAAGGGTGTTGGGGCCACTTGGCAATAGTGATCATAGCATGATCGCCTTTGATTTAATTAGTGGAGGAGGGATCGTAAGGAAATCCACAGTGCTACCTTTTAACTTTCGAAAGGGAGACTATGATAAAATGAGGAAAACAGTTAAGAAAAAACTAAAAAGAGCAGTTGCAAGGGTTAAAGACTTATATCAAGCTTGGGTGTTATTGAAAAATACTATCTTGGGAGCCCAGACCAGCTGTATTCCACACTTTAAGAAAAGTGGAAAGAAGTCCAAAAAACTGCCAGCATGGTTTAAAGGTGAGGTCAGAGAGGCTGTTGCCAAAAACGCATCTTTCAGGAAATTGAAAAAAAAGCCAAATGACGAAAACTGGAAACAGCACAAGCACTGGCAAGTTAAATGCAAGGCACTGATAAGGCAGGAAAAGGGAGAATTTGAGAAGACATTTGCTGCGGAAGCAAAAACATGTAATAAAGACTTTCCCAAGTACATACACCTGTGAGAGAGTCAGTTGGTCCATTCGATCGATGATAGAGGGGTTAAAGGGGCACTAAGAGGCGACAAGGCGATAGCGGAGAGACTGAATGAAATGTTTTGCTTCGGTCTTTACTGAGGAAGATGTAGGGATGTTGCCCATCACTGAAGTGGTATTTAAAGGTGCAGAAGAATTGAAAGAAATATCAATACATAGGGAAGATGTATTACAACTATTAGATAAACTGAAGAGTAGCAAATCGCCTGGACCAGATGATATACATCCAAGGGTGTTGAAAGAACTGAAATATGAGATTGCAGACCTGCTATTAGTAATCTGTGAACTATCATTAAAATCATTTGTAAGACCTGAAGACTGGAGGATGGCCAACGTAATGCCAATTTTTAAAAAGGGTTCCAGGGGTGATCCGGGAAACTACAGACCGGTGAGCCTGACGTCAGTACCAGGAAAAATGGTAGAAACCATCATAAAGAACAAAATTACTGAACATGTAGATAGTCATGGCTTAATGGGAGACAGCCAACATGGCTTTAGACAAGGAAATCTTGTCTTACTAATCTGTTATGTTTTTTTGAAGGTGTGAATAAACAGGTAGACAAAGGTGAGTTGGTTGATTATAGTGTATTTGGACTTTCAGAAAGCCTTTGATAAGGTCCCTCATCAAAGACTTTTGGCAAAACTAAAGAGCCATGTGATAGGAGGCAGTGTACTATTGTGGATCAGGAACTGGTTAAAAGAAAGCAAAGGGTAGGGCTAAATGGCCAATTTTCCCAATGGAGAAAGGTGAATAGTGGTATACCCCAGGGATATGTGCTGGGTCCGCTGCTTTTTGACATATTCATAAATGACCTGGAAAAGGGAATTATGAGTGAGTTTGTCAAATTTGCAGATGACAAAAAACTATTTAAAGTTGTTAAAACCCATGAGGATTGTGGAAAATTACAAGAGGATATTGATAAATTGGAAGACTGGGCATCCAAATGGCAGATGAAATTTAATGTGGACTAATGTGCACCTATGGAAGAACAACCCAAACTATGGTTATACGATGCAAGGTTCCACGTTAGGAACCACTACCCAGGAAAAAGATTTAGGCGTCATCGTGGATAACATGTTAAAACTCTCCGCCCAGTGTGCAGCGGCAGCCAAGAGAGCAAATAGAATGCTAGGTATCATAAGGAAAGGAATGGAAAATAAAACAAAAGATATTATAATGCCTCTATATCGTTCCATGATGAGACCGCACCTTGAATATTGTGTGCAATTCTGGTCGCCGTATCTTAAAAAGGATATAGCGTTATTAGAAAAGGTTCCGAGAAGAGCCACCAAAATGGTAAATGGGATGGAAGGATACCCCTATGAAGAAAGGCTAAAAAGGTTAGGGCTCTTTAACCTGGAAAAGAGATGGCAGAGGGGAGATATGATACTAGTCTATAAATTAATGAATGGAGTGGAACGGGTAAACGTAGATCGATTGTTATCAGAATAAAGAAAGACTAGGGGAAATGCTATGAAGCTGCAGGGTAAACTATTTAAGAGTGGAGGAGTGGCCTAGTGGTTGGGGCAAGGTACTTCAGGCCGGAAGATCGGGGGTTCAAATCCCACTAGAGGACAGCAACCTTGGGCCGGAAGGACTGGGTTTCTAGTCCCACAGGTGCTCCTTGTGGTCTTGGGTAAGCCACTTAACCCTCCATAGCCCATGTTCCTTGTAAAATAGTTATCTCCAAGTTATAATGCCCTGTTCAATGTAATTTCGGTTTGCTCAATGTAAACCGCACTGATGCAGAATAGCGCGGTATATAAGAGAATATAAATAAATAAATAAAATAAAAACAAATAGGAGAAAATATTTTTTCACTCAACGTGTAATCAAACTCTGGAATTTGTTACCGGAGGATGTAGTAAAGGCTGTTAGTATAGCTGGGTTTAAAATAGGTTTGGACAAGTTCCTGGAGGAAAGGTCCATAAACCATTATTAAAAAGGAACCCAGGATATCAATGCTTGACCCAATACAAGCATTGCGGAACCTGTGTCTTTTGGGGAAACTGCTAGGTACATATGACCTAGATTAGCCACTGTTGGAAACAGGATATTGGGCTTGATGGACCTTATGTTCTCCCCGATGACAAGAAAGCAGGTTATCTCACCCTTGAAAAACATACTCAAAATGTTTCAAAGTTTAATAGGGCAACTTTAGAATGTTTTGTGTGCATTAGCAGAACTTCATCTATCTGCATCGAGGCACACAGAATTGCTTGGCTTTAAGCATCGTATCTTTAACAAACCTTTTGGCAATGATTGGCAAGACGAGGCCTCTCAGTTAGAATCTGAGAACACTACACTTAATAGACTATCTAGGTCTACGCCCAACCCAGCTAAGAAGAAATCAGCAAAGAAAGCTTTTTTCAGTTATAAGAAGTAGTATTATCCTTCTTACATTTCTGCTGTACAGTGTCAACACCATGCTCCTCAGAAGGGGCAGCAGCCACCAAAACAGCAAAGGAAGGCTCAGACTCCTAGGTCACAGCCACCTCAACAGTTCCAGCTTCCTCAAGGTCTTTGACTCCTTTCTAGAGAATTTAGCTGCTCTGCCTCTGGAGATTCCAAATCCTACCCTCATCTTCGGCAGGCTTTGTCACTTTGCCCACAGGTGACATCTTATCACATCAGAGCAGTGGACACTGTCCATAGTACCGGAGGGCTACAAACTTCATCTACAAAGTCTGCCCCACCCCCTCCACCAGACTCCTCCAAGAGAGTTCCGCTCTCAGGACCCTCTTTCTGCTCTGTTATTACAAGAGATCACCTCCCTTTTTTTTCATTGAGCAATAGAGGAGGTTCCACCATCCCAGCAGGAATGGGCTTTTATTCTCCCTACTTCCTCATTCCAAAGAAAACAGGGGGATACAGGCCCATTCTGGACCTCCGAGAACTGAACAAGCACCTGATACGGGAGAAATTCAAAATGATCTCTCTAGGTACCCTTCTTTCCTTTCTCCAGAGTCAGGACTGGCTCTGTTCTCTGGACCTCAAAGAGGCATATACTCATATTCTGATTCACTCACAGCACAGAAGGTTCCTGCGCTTCATTTTTCAAGGGAGACATTATCCAGACAGATTCCTGCCTTTCAGCCTCGCCTCTGCCCCAAGAGCTTTTACAAAGTGCATGGCAGTAGTAGCCGCATTCTTAAGAACTCTCAGGATATTTGTCTTCCCTTACTTAGCCGACTGGCTCATTCGAGCACACACCTCTCTAGAGGCCAGTCTTTCCCTCTCATGCACAAGCAGGTGCTGCAACACTTGGTATTTGTAATAAATCTTCCAAAGTCCCAACTCATTCCCTCTCACACTCTAGAGTTCATAGCGGCTCTTTTAGACACTCAGCAATCAAGGGCATTTCTGCCTCAACTCCACTGCTCATGACCAAATCAGTTAGCATCTCAAGCAAGCTTCAAGAGGGTTTTCACTACTCGAGATCTACTACAAATGCTGGATCATATGGCATCAACAGTGCATGTTGTCCCATATGCTTGTCTACATATGTGTGCAGCTCAATGGACACTGGTTTCCCAGTGGTTTCAGGCATCAGGTTGCCTGGGAGACAAGATAATGGTCTCTACCCGCCTAATCTCATCTCTCAAGTGGTGGCAATCCCCAGAAAACCTCCTGGTAAGGCCACCTTTTCAGATGCCAGCATATCAATGTACCCTGACAACGGATGCTTTCAAATTGGACTGGGGAGCTCATCTGGATAATCTCTCCACTCAGGGGCTTTGGTCTCATCAGGAGTCACAGCTCCACATAAATCTGCTGGAGCTCAGAGCCATTCACAATGCCCTCAAAGTCTTCCAGGACCATCTTCGATTCCACTCAGTTCTAGTCCAGACAGACAATCAAGTGGCCATGTTCTACTTGAACAAGCAGGGCAGAACAGGTTCTTGGACTCTGCAGCAAGTCCCTGCATCTGTGGTCTTTTGCCATACAGCATCACATTCACCTACTCACAGTGTATCTTCCAGGCAAACACAATGTCTTGGTGGGCAAACCCAGTCGAGTCCTTCTCCCCCACGAGTGGTCTCTCCATGCAGACAGGGTTGCTCACATCTTTCGGATCTGGGGAACTCCAGAGATAGACCTGTTCGAAAGTCCTCAGAATGCCAAGCTTCCTCACTTCTACTCCAGGACTCCTGCACTGGACAGTCAGCAGGTGGATGCTTTTCACCTCCACTGGGGTCAAGGTTTCCTGTATGCCTTCCCTCTCATTCCCAAGACACTTTTCAAATTCCAGAGAGACAGGGGCTTCGTGATACTCATAGCCCCACGCTGGCCACGACAACCATAGTATCCTTTCCTCCTACGTCTGTCTCGGGCTCAAACCATAGATCTGGGATCTGCTCCAGATCTTCTCTCTCAAGAGGAAGGGACACTGCTCCATCCCATTCCACAGTCCCTTCATCTTACAGCATGGCTGCTGAAGGCATAGCCTTCCAGGACATTAACCTCTCTCAGCAGGTTAAAGATATCCTTTTAGTGTCCAGAAAGCCTTCCACCAGGCCTTCCTATGCCTTCAAATGGGGTAGATTCTCTCTATGGTGTTCAGAGGGCACTTGACCCCTTCTCAGCTCTGGTGGATGCATTACTTGAGTATCTTCTCCACCTGTCTTCCTCTGGACTTAAAACCAACTCAGTAAGAGTATACCTAAGTGCAATTGCGGCCTTTCACATGCCCTTCGATGGTCAAACCATCTCTTCTCAGCCACTTGTAGCACGCTTCATGGGGGGTCTTCTATTGACCAATCCCCAAACCTCCCATTAAGCCCCCTCCAGTGGCATGGGATCTCAATGTTGTTTTAGGACAGCTTCTTAAGCTGCCCTTCAAATCTTTAACTACCACCTCTCTGAAGTTTCTCACATGGAAGGTCACCTTCCTTATTGCTCTGACTTCAGTGAGGCGCATTAGTGAGCTCCAAGCCTTGGTGGCTGACCCTCCTTTATTTATTTGTTTGTTTGTTTGTTTGTTTCTTACATTTTTCTATACCGCCCCTTCCAGAGATCAGGGGCTGTTTACATATAGCTAACATTTTACATAGAACAGTTGTTTTTAGAACTATCTACCTAAAAACTTGCAACACTTAACAACTTAACATATTAGTACTATGTACATGCTGTTTAAAGGCGAATGTTGCCTGTACTTTGGGTTGGGGTATGCAGTTAGTGTGCCTGTGAGTTCTTGGAGGTGTTTTGTGTTGTGTTTTGCATTCCGTAGTGTGCCGTGAAGAGGTATATTTTGAGTGATTTTTTAAACTGCTGGAGACCCTTGATTGAGTGGATTGATAGAGGTAAGGAGTTCCAGAGGGAGGGGGCAGTGAAAGTGAATGCCCTGGAGCTTGTGGCTTGCTTCATTTTCCTGACTGTGTTTGGGATCTCAAGTGAGTGCAGTGCATTTTCTCTTCTGGTTCTTGTGTTTGGGGGGGATCTGGTTGAGTGTAGAGAGAATGGATGGGGCTATATTTTTCAGTAGTTTGAAAGTAGTGGTGTTTTGAACTTTATTCGACTTGCTATTTGGAGCCAGGGCAAGTCGTATAAGATGATGCTGTCAGTTAGTGAGGTTTTACAGATGATTCCCGCAGTGATGTTCTGTGCTCTTTGGAGGATGTGTAGGCTTTTGGCGGGTAGACCCTCCAACAGGCTGTTGCAGTAGTCGAAGTGGGGTGTGACAATCGCTTGGATTACTGATCTGTAGTCGTTTTCTTCTAGGAATGGCCGTGTGTGTTGAATTGTTTTAAACTTGTAAAACACTGTTTTGACTGTTTGTTTCAGGTGGGGGAGCATACTGAGTGTTTGATCAAGGGTTATACTGAGGTATTTGACCTCATTCTTGATTGGGAGGGTAGTGGAACTCAGGGTGATGTTTTGCGGGAGGGTGTGGTTTGGTTTTTTTGTGATGTACATGACTTCCGTTTTTTTTTTTTAAATTAATATCAAGGTTGTCAGCATTGAGCCATAGTTTGGTTTCATTAATGCAGTCGGATAGGTTTTTAAAGGAGGGGTTATTTGTATCTATGGGGATGGACAACTTGATGTCATCTGCATAGATATAGTACTTTATGTTGAATTTTTTGAATATGTTGGTGATAGGTTGTAGGTAAAGGTTAAATAGTAAGGCTGATAGGGCAGAGCCTTGGGGAATACCTTGGTCTTGTGGGAAGGTAACCGGGGGCTCATTACCTAGTTGAATGCGTAATCTGCGGTTCGAGATGTAGGATATAAACCATTGTAGGACTGTTCCTCCTATTCCAATTTGTGTTAGTCTGGCTATGAGGGTATTGCGATTGATGTTATTGAATGCAGAGGCCATGTCTAAGAAAATTAAAAGGAAGGTACATTTGGGGTTATCTAGACCACGGATGAGGTGGTCAAACAAGGATATCAATAGGGTTTCGACTCCATGAAAAAGTCGGAAGCCAAATTGATGGTTGTCTAGGGGGTGTTGAAGTCTACATGGTCCTGGAGTTGTATTTGGATGATTTTTTCAATGATTTTAGCAACAAAGGGAATGTTTGCTATTGGTCGGTATGAGCTATGTTCGCTCTTGTTGAGAGATCTGTTCTTTAGTATAGGGCGTATGGAGGATATCTTTAGTTCCGTGGATATGGTACCTTGTAGTAAGGATTGATTTACTATGTGAAGGAGGTATGAGGCTAGTTCTGCCTTTGTATGCTTAATCCAAGAGACTGAACATGGGTCCAGGGGGGATGTGGTTGTGTTAATGTTTGTTATTGTATTTATAAGATGTTTCTGGTCTATTTGTTAGAAGTTATTCCATGAATTGTGGTTTATCGGTGGTTCGAGAGTGTGGGGGAGTGTTGGATGGGTTTTTGGTTTTTAGCTTGGTAGCAAAGTAGTCAGCAAGTGTTTGGGGTTTTATGTCGGTAGTGTCTAATTCCTTTTGGTTGCTTCTGGTCAGTTTTTTCACGATGGCGAACAGCTCTCTGGGTCTGTTGATTGCCCAGTTTAGGATCCTCGTGTGGTGGTCTCTTTTTGCTTGGTTTAAGAACATAAATAAGATAAGAACATAAGATCATAAGATATGCCATACTGGGTCAGACCAAGGTCCATCAAGCCCATTATCCTGTTTCCAACAGTGGCCAATCTAGGTCATATGTACCTAGCAGTTTCCCCAAAAGACACAAGTTCCACAATACTTGTACTGGGTCAAGCATTGATATCCTGGGTCCCTTCTTAATAATGCTTTATGGACCTTTCCTCCAGGAACTTGTCTAAACCTTTTTTAAACCCAGCTACACTAAAAGCCTTTACTACATCCTCCGGTAACAAATTCCAGAGTTTAATTACACGTTAAGTGAAAAAATATTTTCTTTTATTAGTCTTAAATAGTTTACCCTGTAGCTTCATTGCATGTCCCCTAGTCTTTCTATATTCTGATAATGTAAACAATCGATCTACGTTTACCCGTTCCACTCCGTTCATTAATTTATAGACTTCTATCATATCTCCCCTCAGCCGTCTCTTTTCCAGGTTAAAGAGCCCTAACCTTTTTAGCCTTTCTTCATAGGAGTATCCTTCCATCCCCTTTACCATTTTGGTGGCTTTTCTCTGAACCTTTTCTAAAATCGCTATATCCTTTTTAAGATCCGGCGACCAGAATTGCACACAATATTCAAGGTGCGGTCTCACCATGGAACGGTATAGAGGCATTATAATATCTTTTGTTTTATTTTCCATTCCTTTCCTTATGATACCTAGCATTCTATTTGCTCTCTTGGCCGCCGCTGCACACTGGGCCGAGGGTTTTAACATGGTATCCACAATGACGCCTAAATCTTTTTCCTGGGTGGTGGTTCCTAATGTGGAACTTTGCATTGTGTAACCATAGTTTGGGTTGTTCTTCCCTAGGTGCATAACTTTGCACTTGTCCACATTAAATTTCATCTGCCATTTGGATGCCCAGTCTTCTAATTTATCAAGATCCTCTTGCAATTTTCCACAATCCTCTTGGGTTTTAACAACTTTAAATTGTTTTGTGTCATCTGCAAATTTGATAACCTCACTCGTTATTCCACTTTCCAGGTCATTTATGAATATGTCAAAAAGCAGCGGACCCAGCACATATCCCTGGGGTACACCACTATTCACCTTTCTCCATTGGGAAAATTGGCCATTTTAGCCCTACCTTCTGCTTTCTATCTTTTAATCAGTTCCTGATCCACAGTAGTACACTGCCTCCTATCCCATGACTCTTTAGTTTTGCCAAAAGTCTCCGATGAGGGACCTTGTGTGCAATTCTGGAGACCGCACCTTCAAAAGGATGTGAACAGGATGGAGTCGGTGCAGAGGGTTGCTACTAAAATGATTAATGGGCTTCATTATAAAGCTTATGAGGACAAACTTAAGGATCTTAATATGTACACCTTAGAGGAAAGGCGGGATAGAGGTGATATGATTGAGATGTTTAAATACCTTTGTGGCATAAATGTTCAGGGAGAGAGCCTCTTTCAATTGAAAACAAGTTCTGCTACGAGGGGACATGGGATGAGGGGGAAGGCAGATAGATTCAGGAGTGATATGCGGAAATATTTCTTTACAGAAAGAGTAGTGGATCCGTGGAATAGTCTCCCAGTGGAGGTGGTAGAGATGAGGACAGTAACTGAATTCAAAAAAGCATGGGACCAACACAGAGGATCTCTAAAGGTAGAAAGTGGACTGTTGTAGTTGTTGTTATGGAAGGACAGACTAGATGGGCCTTGTGGTCTTTTTCTGTCATCATGTTTCTATGTTTCTATGTTGTCAAAGGCTTTCTGAAAGTCCAGATACACCATATCAACTGACTCACCTTTGTCCACCTGTTTATTCACACCTTCAAAAAAACATAACAGATTAGTAAGATCTTCCTTGTCTAAAGCCATGTTGGCTGTCTCCCATTAGGCCATGACTATCTACATGCTGAGTAATTTTATTCTTTATGATGGTTTCTGTTATTTTTCCCGGTACTGACATCAGGCTCACCGCTCTTTAGTTTCCCGGATCACCCCTGGAACCCTTTTTAAAAATTAGTGTTACATTGGTGATACTCCAATCTTCAGGTATTAAAGATGATTTTAATGATAGTTCACAGATTACTAATAGCAGGTCTGCAATCTCATATTTCAGTTCTTTCAACACCCTTGGATGTATACCATCCGGCCCAGGTGATTTGCTACTCTTCAGCTTATCTAATAGTTGTAATACATCTTCCCAATGTATCGATATTTCCTTCAGTTCTTCTGCACCTTTAAATATCACTTCAGTCAGGGTAACATCCTTACATCTTCCTCAGTAAAGACCGAAGCAAAGAATTCATTCAGTCTCTCCGCTATTGCCTTGTCGCCTCTTAGTGCCCCTTTAACCCCTCTATCATCTAATGGACCAACTGACTCTCTCACAGGTTTTTTTGCTACGAATGTACTTGAAAAAGTCTTTATTTCGCGTTTTTGCTTCCGCAGCAAGCTTCTTTTCAAATTCTCCCTTTGCCTGCCTTATCAATGCCTTGCATTTGACTTGCCAGTGCTTGTGCTGTTTCCAGGTTTTGTCATTTGGCTCTTTTTTCCATTTCCTGAAAGATGCATTTTTGGTAACAACAGCCTCTCTGACCTCACCTTTAAACCATGCTGGCAGTTTTTTGGACTTCCTTCCACTTTTCTCAAAGCATGGAATACAGCTGATCTGGGCTTCCAAGATAGTATTTTTCAACAACACCCAGGCTTGATGTAAGTCTTTTAACCTTTGCAACTGCTCCTTTTAGTTTTTTCTTAACTATTTTCCTCATTTTATCATAGTCTCCCTTTCAAAAGTTAAAAGGTAGTACTGTGGATTTCCTTACTATCCCTCCTCCACTTATTAAATCAAAGGCGATCATGCTATGATCACTATTGCCAAGTGGCCCCAACAACCTTATCTCTTGCACTAGATCTGGTGTTCCACTAAGGACTAGGTCTAATATGGCTTCCCCTCTGGTCCGTTCATGAACCAGCTGCTCCAAGAAGCAGTCATTTATTTCATCTAGAAACTTTATCTCCCTAGCATGTCCTGCCGTGACACTGACCCAGTCGATACCGGGGTAATTGAAATCACCCATTATTATTACTGCGCTGTAACGTTTGTTAGCTTCCTTGATTTTTTTTGAGCATTTCATAATCCATTTGTTCATTCTGGCCAGTCTGTCGATAGTACACCCCCACTGCCATCGCCTTCCCCTTTTTACATGGAATTTCAATCCATAGAAATTCTACAGCAAATTTTGTTTCCTGCAAAACTTTAATCCTTTCTGTCTCAATGCCCTCTGGTGGTGTTGGTGGTGGCCTCTTTTTGCTTGGTTTATTGCATTTTTGTATGTGTTATTGTTTGTTTATTTACACTTGATATACCACCCCCCCCCCCCCGCATTACATCGGGGCGGTTAACAATACAAATAAAAATATAAATTAGAAGAGGGAAAAGAAATTACAATAACTTAAAAGAAAAGGAAAGAGAGGAAAAGGAGAGTGAGAACAGATTTGAGCAACAGTAGGAACAAAAGATTCAGGGATCATGGGGGAAGATTGAAAGCAGAGGAGAAAAGATGAGTTTTGAGAAGGGAGCAGAATTTAGAGTAAGACTCTTCAATTCGAAGGGTGGTAGGTACGGAATTCCACAGGGAGGGACCAAGGTAAAAAAAAATGCTGAGCATGATGAGGTATAGTTGTTTGTTTTCTTGGGTCTTGGATGATCTCCATCTCTTTTTCAAGGTTTCTCAGCTGCTTCTTTAATTTAGTGAGCTCAGGGGTACACACGATTCCACCATGATATGGTAGTCCTTAGGACTCATTCCTCACTTTATGCCAAAGGTAGTCTCGCCCTTCGATTTAAACCAGTCAGTCTCCCTTCCTGTCTTTTTCCCTTGACCTCATTCCTCTAGGGCAGAGGCAACCCTTCACACTCTGGATTGCTAACGTGCCTTGGCTTTCTATCTCCAGAGAACTCGAGAGCACAGAAAAGTTTCCCAACTTTTCATCATCTTTGACTCGAGTCACCTGGGTTTGCCAGTATCTAAGGAACTTCTCCAGATGGATTGTGGATTGCATCTCCTTTGCTTATGAAGGTGCATGTCTCTCTCTTTAGGGTCACGTCACTGCACATAATGTTCGAGCCATGGCTGCCTCCATGGCAAATCTACACTCTTTAGTGATTGAGATATGCAAAGCAGCAACTTGGTCTTCTGTCCACTCTTTTGTTGCCCACTATTGCCTGGACAAGACTCCCACTGGGATGCCTCATTTGGCCAAGCTGTTCTCCAGCATCTCTTTCAGATCAGCTCCTACCCTCCGTCCCGGGTTTCGATACCAGACATCCTTGGGGGATACATGACCTACTTATGTGTGCCTGTAATCCAAAGCTCACCGGAGGTCGTCTCTCTGGCATCTTCGAGCTAGGGAGTCCCATATGTGAAGACTACATTCCTGCTTATTCCTAGAGATAGTGTAGTTACTTACCTGTAACAACTGATCTCCGGGAATAGCAGGAATTTAGTCTTCACAACCCGCCCTCCTCACCTAGGAGTTGTACGTCTTCTCCTTTTTCTCTTCTCCTCTCCTTTTATCTCAGCTACAAACTCAACTGAGGAGGGAGAGCTGGAAAGGTGGGAAGGCAGCTACGCTGGTGCAGTGGGATGCTTCCAAAGCTCTCCTATTGGACGCTGGGGAGCATTCCCACGCGGGCTCTGTCAGTACTGACATTACCCATATGTGAAGACTAAATTCCTGCTGTTCCCGGAGATCACCTGTTACAGGTGAGTAACTACGCTTTCCCTCCTTTTCGAAGGAGCAGTGCCAGGGAAAGGACACAGTCCTTCACCTGGTGGTTGTTCACTGGAGCATGCTTCTCTGATGCTTGGAGGTTGCTAACTCCCTTTGCAAGTCAGGTCATCTGTTTGTGCTATTTGCAGGACTATGTAAAGGTGACATGTATGAAAAGAGAAAAAGAGGTTAATGATCACCTGTGACATTCCCATTCTGATGGAGAAGAAACTGGATTCAAGGAAAGTTAACATAGTGGTAAAGGAGAAAAACACTAGAACGGCATTGATAAAAGAGGTGTCGGTTCCAAATGATTATTCAGTAAACCATGCGAAGAGAGAGAAGATCATGAAGTACCAAGAAAATGTGGCAGAAAGATGCAGAAATATTTCCTATCGTATTGGGAGCCACAGGCTTGATAAAGAAGAATTTCCAAGAACATCTTGACAAACTACCCATACATGTTAAATTGTACGAACTCCAGAAGGAAGCTCTCTTTGGCAAGATGCAAGTACTATGCTATGCATTAGCAGTAAATTTGATAAACAGATCATACTCCACATACCCTGGCATAGAAGTGAGGTTCATGACTGTCATGTTATGCGTAAAACTAATAATCAAACATTAATCTCTCATTAACGCTCAACCTCAGGTGAGAAAGCAAAGGAGATAGTATCTACCACAGCCAGTGGAACTAATATGCCCTTTATACTGGAAATTAATAAGGGGAGAAAGAGACCTCAGTATGACCAGTATTCCTTCTATGTGGCAAACTGAATTATTTATTTATTTGAAACGTTTTTCTGTACCACCCTTTCCAGAGATCAGGGGCGGTTTACATTGTAACAAAACTTTTACATGGAAAAATATGAATGAATTAAAACATTTACATGGAACATGTGATTAAGTTGTAATAATAATTAACTATTTACATCAACTATATATACTCGCATTACAATTGAGAGGATGTTTCTTGTATGGGACAACTGTAATTTAAATTCAACAGTATATATCTTGAGTCTATTTGTGTTGGTGTTACTTGGGGGAGGAGCAGAGGGTGAGCAGGGAATGAGGGGAGAAGTTAGTTGTTAGGGGTGGTGAATATGGGAGGGGTGTTTTTGGGGATATGATCACTGTAGTGTTCGATGAAAAGGTATATTTTTAACTCGTTTCAGAAAGTTTGGAGGTCCTTTATTATTCTTAAGGATTCTGGGAGAGAGTTCCATTGCGTGGGGGCTATATATGTGAAAGCCCTATTACTAGTAATTTGTTTAATCTTCCGGACTGCGGGAGGAACTGTGAGGATATTCTGGTTGATTCTTCTCCTGGATCTATTGTCCAATTGGAGGTGGATTAAAGATGAGAGGTGAGATTGGGGATATGTTGTTAATTAGCTTGAAGGTGGTCATTATGACTTTATATCTTACTCTACTGGCAACTGAGAGCCAATCTTTATCTTTCTTTATCTTTATTCAAGCGCTAGATATATCGCACAGGCGTCAGGGCGGTGTACAAAATTACACAGGCTGCAGGGGAAAACAAAAGAGAGAAAAGAACACCATTGTTTGATAGGAGAGGGACAGACAAAGGACCAGAGAGAAAGTGACAGGCAAAGCTCCAGATGTGGGAAGGGGAGGAGTAAGCCAAGGGGGTCTCAGGCCGGAGAGAAGGGGATGGAGAATCAAGTAGGGGAAGGTCAAATGTCTGATGGAAAAGGTGGGTTTTGAGCATGCCTTTGAAATGGGAAAAGGATAGTTCCGTGCGGAGGGAATGAGAGAGAGAGTTCCAGAGGGCAGGGCCTAGGAAGAAGAAAGCAGAGTGATGAGTAAGTTCAAGGCGGGCATGCATGGGGGAGGGAAGATAAAGGCGATTGCCGTGGCCTGATCGGAGGAGGTGGGGAGAGTGATGGACATGGATGAGGTCCACGAGATACTGAGGGGGTGGTGGTATGAAGTGTTTTGCGAGTGAATATGAACAACTTATAAAACAAACATGAATTTAATCGGGAGCCAATGGAGGCAGATGAGCAGAGGAGTGATATAGTCGGTTGAGGTGGAGTGGTGTAAGGAGACAAGCTGTTGTGGAGTTCGTACAGAATGGGTGTGATGTGGTCTGACAGTCTTGCTTTGAATATGATTCTGGCTGTGACGTTTTGGGCCATTTGTAGAATACTTAGATTCTTTTTGGTTAATCCATGTAATAGACTATTACAATAATCGAAGTGAGGTGTGATAAGTGCTTGGACTACTGTTCTAAAGGTCAATAAGGGGTCTAATGTGTTGGATGATCCCTTAATTTAAAGAATATGGTCCTGGATATTTGTTTTAAGTGGGGTACCATGCTGAGTGTTTTGTCTAGAATGACACCTAGGTATTTCACCTCGTGTTTTACTGGAATTGATGTGTTCTGTAAATAGATTGCTTGTGGTGGGGTGAAGTTTGGGTTCTTTGATGTGATCAAGGCTTCCATTTTCTTGTAGCTCATGCTCATTGATTGGAGCCAGTTTTCTGCTTCATTTAGGCAGGATGTTAACTTGTCGCAGGAGGGGTTATATATGTTCACAGGGGAGTACACCCTAATATCGTCTGCATATATATGGTAATTTAATTTGTGTTTTTTAAATATGGAGCAAATTGGCTGTATGTATAAGTTGAACAGTAGGGCGGAAAGGGTAGAACCTTGTGGAATTCCCTGTTGTTGAGGAAAGGTTACAGAGAATTTGTGTTCAATTTGTACATATTGGAATCTGTTGGTAATATATGATTTGAACCATCTGAGGGTTTGTCCTTTTATGCCTATGTGCTTAAGTCTAGAGAGGAGGGTATTGTGGTTGACATTGTCAAACGCAAATGTGATATCCAGGAATGTGAGGATAAATGCTTGTTTAGCGTTATCCATCCCCCAGATGAGGGTGTCAACTAATGCTAATAGGAGCATTCTGACCCCATAGAAAGAACGGAATCCATAAGGGAGCTCTTATCTATAGTAAGCAATCTCACGAAAGAATCGACAGAAAAAGAAGATCCAAACTCCATTCCTCCACAAGACCTAGCTGACTATATACAGCTCAAATACACACAGATACCACTCAAGAAACCAACCAAATCTAATATACAGCACATAAAGGATCAAACTTGGGACACATTCCACATCCCATCAAGACACAGCTCGACTCCATCATAACCAACATAAACACAATCACCTCACTTATTGACCCATGCCCAGTTACCTGGATCAAGCAAACAAAAGAATACCTAACATCCCATCTACAAATCATTGTTCAATCTTCACTCACTCAAGGATACCTTCCCCAGCAACTCAAGAAAGCATCTATCAGACCAATCCTTAAAAACAATAATCTTGATAAAAAAGAACTAAACTCCTACCGACCAATATCCGGCCTCACCTTCATAGCCAAGATAATTGAAAAATGTGTACAGCATCAACTACAGGACCACATAGACACCTGCGCCTCACTGGACCCCCGCCAATACGGCTTTAAACAAAACCACAGCGTAGAAACACTTATTACATCTCTCTTGGGCACCCTTGTAACAGGCATAGACGATATACACCGTGGCTTTGTATTATCACAAAACTCTGTTGCAAAGACTCAAGAGACTTGGGAATAAATGGCACAGTACTAGATTAGTTCTTCTCATACCTATCCCATCGTACACAGCAAGTAAGAAGCAAAAACCAACAATCTGAACCCTTCACCCAACACCAAGGCATCCCACAAGGCTCAGCTCTCTCAGCACTACTGTTCAAGATCTACATTCAGCCAATATGCAACATTATAACTCAATTCAACATCCATTACAGAATATACGCAGACGACATCATGATATTCACCCCCATAAACATCCAGACTACACACAAATCACAGCATGCCTTGAAGCAATGTCAGAATGGCTCAAAAGACAGAGCCTATTCATAAATTACAGAAAATCTGAACTGATGCACATTACCAGGAGTACTATATTCTCACCACCAGACTCAATAAAGATCTTTGACCACACCATAAGCAATAAACAGGAAGTCAAATACCTCAGAGTTACCTTTGACCGGCAACTCAGCTTCCAGCCTCACATCAAAAAGATGACCAGATCAGCTTACCACAAACTCAGAATGCTAGGCAAACTCAAACCACTACTCACCGACAACGACTTCTGAGATGTATGCCAAGTCATAATAATACCTATTTTAGATTTCTGTAATGCAATTTACCATGGCCTTTCAAAGAAAACAACTCTCCCCCTACAACTGGTGCAAAACACTGCGGCCAGAATCATTACTGGAACAGCAAAATACAAACACATAAAACCCAACGCTCCATACAGTGACTGGCTCTCGGTCACTGTATGCACCAAACACAAAAACATAATAATAATCTTCAAAACATTAAACAACCTCTCTCCAGCAACTCTACAACCACTGATCAGGAAGACACCCCCAACCAGAACAAGAAGAGGAGCAGACAACAACAACCTAGAGACCCCACTAAACCTCAGGAAAGAAAATCAGTCCACCTGCAATAGAGCCTTCTCCCTGTATGCACCCCAGCTGTGAAATTATCTCCCCACCTCAACATGTGAAATCAAAGAACTGGTGGACTTTAGGAAAGCAATAAAAACCCACCTTTTCATAGAATACTTTGGAGCTATCCCTGAAGAAATGGACCACAAAACAATACAACAGTTCCTTGTATATAGTTAGCAGTTGTTAAGTGCTTGTAATACCCCAAATAACCTCCAAGTTGTATATCCCTGTTCTATGTAAAGCTCATTGCTGTAATTGTTCCATGTGAACCACTTTGAATGTTTGATAAGGCAGTATAGAAGACCTGTTAAATAAATAAATAAATAAAATAAATAATGAGGTTCGTCTAGTGGAGTAGATGAATCTATGAAATCTTGGAGCTGTCGCTGGGCCGCTTTTTCAATGACTTTAGCAACGGATGGTATATTGGCTATTGGCCTATAGGAGGATGGTTCATCCTTGTTAAGGTTTTTGTTCTTTAGGATGGGACGGATTGTGGACATCTTGAGTGAGTTTGGCATTATACCTTGCTGTAGAGATTGGTTGACTAGATTCAATAAGACAGAAGCAATTTCAGTTTTTGTCACTTTGATCCAAGCAACTGGGCAGGGATCTAGGTGGGAGGTGATAATATTGATTTTTGTGATTATGTCTATTATTTGTCTGCAGTCTAAGATGTGGAATGATTGCCAACTATTGGTATTAGCTGTGAGCGTTGTCAAGGGGAGTGGACCTAAGGGATCCTTGCGTTTTAGCTTGTTGGCATAGTAGTCTGCTAGGATTTGGGGTTGAATAGATAGTTTGGAGGAGTCGTCTTGTGGGGATATGGTTACTGATTTGACTATTTCGAAGAGCTCTCGGTCAGTTAATGGCTTTATTTAGAACTTTTGTGTGATAGGCTTTTTTTGCGTTGTTTATTACTTCTTTGTAGTTTAGCATTGTCATATAGAGGGTTTTGTTGTCTGTGGTCTTTTTCAATCTCTATTTGCACTCTATTTTCCCGAGATCTTTTTTCATTTTGATTAATTCAGCTATATACTATTTTTCAGAATATTTGCGAGGAGGTTTCAATGTTTTAACATAGTAACATAGTACATGACAGCAGATAAAGACCAGTATGGTCCATCTAGTCTGCCTAATAAAATGGCAAGAGTACTTGCACCTGCTGCTTCGTGCAGGTCACCCCTCCCCATGTCTTTGTTTAGGGGTGAACCCACTGCTCCGTGTAGGACACCCCTTTTTGTTGAGAAAGTAGATAGTTACATTTATTTTGATTTTGTCCTGTTGCTGTAAAGCAGGGGTCACCAACCTGCGGCCCGCGGGCCGCATGCGGCCCACGAGGTCCCTTCGTGCGGCCCGCGAGGCTCTACCCCGGTTAACATTACGTGCGGCCTGCCAAGGATTCCCGCCATTGTATCCACGCGCTTGCAGCTCACCGATGACCACCTGCAAGCGTCCCTTCTCCTGTCAGTGTCATCTGTGAAGCCGGACTTTAAGCGTTTGTCTGCTAGCATGAATCATCAGTAAAATCCATAACAAGAGAACCAGTCTCAGATCAACCTGCAATGCCGCAGCCTCAGGACTACGCAAATTACCTGCAATCAAAAATGATTACAGCTAACACAAGCATAAATACCAACAACCCTTCTGCATCACCTAAGAAATCCCATATAACACCTTTTTGCAACTTCAACACTATATCTACTAGTGAAATTGTAAAAATTATCGCCTCCATCAATCCTAGCACAGCTCCCAATGACCCATGCCCAGCCAGCTGGATCAAAGAGTTACGTCATGAGCTAAGTCAAATTCTGTGCCTGTTACTGAACCAGTCCTTCCTAACAGGCTCATTCCCAAAAAGTCTGAAACACACCTCCATCAAGCCTTTACTAAAAAACAGTAAGCTTGACTCATCCAAAGTTGAATCGTTCAGGCCAATCTCGAGCATTCCACAACTTGCAAAAATTATCGAGAAAGCTGCCCAACAACAGCTCCAGCAGCATATTGACATTGAAGCGCCTCTAGACAAATCACAACATGGTTTCAGAGAAGCACATGGAGTTGACACAATCCTTACAACCTTATTCAATGATCTTATCACGGGAATAAACGACATTAAACAGGGATTTGTGCTCATATTTTTGGACATCTCCGCTGCCTTTGATTCTGTAAACCACAACATACTGCTGCAACGTCTGAGTGAGAAGGGAATTCAAAACACAGCACTTGAATGGTGTAGATCCTACCTTTCCAATAGGTGGCAACAAGTTAAAACAGGTCAGGAATCATCAGAGCCATTCCTACAGTCTCAAGGTGTACCTCAAGGATCTTCATTATCAGCATTAATGTTCAACATTTATATGCAGCCGATATGTGAGTTGATCCGATCCTTCAACGTGCAATGCCTGGCATACGCAGATGACATCCTCATTTACATGCCGTTTAATACTGACCAACCAGTGTTCACACCAATAATTAATTGTTTTGGTGCAATAGCCGAATGGCTGTTGACACAAAACTTAAGAATAAATCACAACAAAACTGATGTATTTGTCACAAGAAATCGCAAGTTCATACCCCCTCCGTCACTGCTAATCAATAACATAGAACTGACGTCAAAACCCACTATCCGATACCTCGGCATCACATTGGATCAACACCTAGATATGACAACGCATGTGAAGAATGTGACAAAGAGGATATATCATAAGATCAGATCGCTACGCCACCTCCGACCACTACTTGACTATACTGATTATCGCTCAATATTCCAGGCTCTAGTCATCCCTCACCTAGATTTTGCGAATATTATCCTCCATGGCCTCTCTCAATCAACCTTAAATCCACTTCGTCTGGCTATGAACGCAGCTGCAAGAGTCCTCTCTGGGTCACCAAGAGCTGCTCACATAACGCCGATCATGAAGGACCTACACTGGTTACCATTACAAGCCAGACTTACATATAAGTCTCTAGTTCTGACCTTCAAGGCCAGGAATAACTACCCTCCGACACCAATTAGCAAACTAATACATAACACCCTCGAAAATAGAAACAGAAGGACCACTGCTATGAATACCTTAGTAGTTCCCAAGATGATGACATCTTGTACTAAAGCTACATCGAACAGAGCTTTCTCTTTATTTGCACCCCTGAACTGGAATTTACTTCCTCATGAAATTCGTTGTATCAAAAACCTTTTACAATTCAGGAAAGCCGTGAAGCATCACTTATTCACAAAATTCTACCCAGAAGTGACCCCGCATGTCCACTCAAACAACAGACCTCCAACGTGCACTAAACACCATATTACCTTAATTCAACCAGAAAATGGTTAAGCTCCACGATAGCTCCACATCCTCTGTTGATTCCCACCTCCAACATAAATTACGCAGATAATATCCACTTGAGCTAACATATTTATTTATTTAGTAAAAACATATACATATATGATGTTGACTGTACATAGTTTTACCTGTTAATCCATGTTATATATTCCCATGTTCTATGTAAACTCAATGTTACTTGCTTACATTGTTGTATATTTTGTTCAATGTACACCGCACTGATCTTAATAGCGCGGTATATAAGAAATGTTAAATAAATAAAATAAATAAATAAATAAATAAATCTCATTAAATTCAATAAAGGTGATCAGCCATTGTTTTCATAATTTTGCGTTTGTTGTTTTTTTTCGCGGGGGCGGGGAGAAGGGGGGTGCGGCCCGCGAGGCTCCCGGTAGTCTGCTGTGCGGCCCGCGGCCCTCTGGAGGTTGGTGACCCCAGCTGTAAAGGGATCCATTTTGAATTCTGTCACATTTCCCCCACCACTTCCATCGGGGGGGAGGGGGGCATTCCAGGCATCCACCACCCTTTCAGGTTGCCTGTCATTTTACCCCCTTGCAACTTCATGTTATGTCCTCTACTTCTACAGCTTCCCCGTCTTTGGAAGAGATTTGTTGTGCATTAATACACTAAGTATTTAAAGGCCTGAATCATATTTTCCCTATCCCTCCTCTCCTCCAGAGTGTACATATTTAAGTCTTCAAGTCTCTTCTCATAAGGCTTCTGATGCAGGCTCCAAATCATTTTGGTCGCCTTCCTCTGAACCATTTCCAGTCTTTTTACATCCTTTGCAAGATATGGTCTCCAAAACCGAACACAGTATTCCAAGCGAGGCCTCAACAGTGACTTATATAGTGGCATTAGTACCTCTTCCTTTCTGCTGGTAATTCCTCTTTGTATGCAACCCAACATCCTCCTGGCTTTTGCCACTTTGTCCTACTGTTTTGCCATCTTGAGATCCTCAGAAATAATAACACCATCTTGAAATCCTCAGAAATAATCACACCAAGGTCCTTCTCCTGGTCCGTGCACACCAACCTCTCGCCCCCTATCGCCTACATTTCCCTTGTATTTCTGCATCCCAAGTGCATGACACTGCACTTCTTCACATTAAATCTTAACTTCCAAGCATTAGACCATTCTTCCAGCTTTTGTAGATCTTTCCTCATGTTATCCACTCCCTCAGGGGAGTCCACTCTGTTGCAAATTTTTGTGTCATCTGCAAAAAAAGACAGACTTTTCCATTAAGTACTTCAGCAATATCACTCACAAATACATTGAACAGTGCCGGCCCCAGGACTGAACCTTGGGGCACACCGCTAATCACCCTCCTTTTATCCGAGTGAGCTCCATTTACCATCACCTTCTGTCTGTCAACCAATTTCTGATCCAGTTCATCACCTTGGGACCCATCCCCAAACTATTGAGTTTATTGATAAGCCTCCTATGAGGAACAGTATCAAAGGCTTTGCTGAAATCCAGGTAGATGACATCCATTGCATGCCCCTGATCTAGTTCTCTGGTCACCCAGTCAAAGAACTCAATCAGATTTGTTTGGCAAGATCGTCCTTTGGTAAAACCTCGGATGTTGCCTCGGATCATGCAACCTGTTGGTTTTGAGAAAGTCCACTATTCGCTCTTTCAGGAGCACCTCCATTACTTTTCCCGCCACTGAGGTAAGGCTCACCAGCCTGTAGTTTGTCACTTCTTCCCAGTCACCACTTTTGTGAAGAGGTACCACATCAGCCCTTCTCCAGTACTGAGGAACTTCTCTTGTTTCCAAGGATCTGTTGAAAACATCCTTTAACGGCCCTGCAAGAACCTCTCTGAGCTCTTTCAGTATCCTGGGATGTATCCCAAGCCTTAAATGACATGGCCCCGAAGACGCTCTGTAATCTAATAAGCAAAGAACCATCCAAGCCCACACATAGAAAAGGTCAATCAAATAAACTTAAGATGCCAAAAGAATATATAAGAACTCACAAATTAACAAATAATAGAGCCTTTTCCCACATAGCCCCAACAGTCTGGAACTCTTTACCAGAGGACTTACGATCACTAACAGAGATAACAGAATTCAGAAAAAAATTGAAAACCTATCTATTCGCTAAACACTATAATACTATAGAAAACCCCCCACTCAACTTAGATAAAGGCTAAACATGAACCTGCCTAAAATCAAGATTATACCCCCTACTACAATCAATACGTACAAACTCAAATGAATAATCATTCCTTTCCTATGCATTGATACCCCCACTTGTATATAGTTACAACTGTTTTAGAGACAGTACTCCTGTTTAAATTGTTACTCAATCTGTGTTAGTTGATTTATTGAATTAATCCGCACAGTTTATATACACTTTGTTGATCAAGTTAAGATGTTCTATGTAAAAAGTTATAATTGTTCTATGTAAAACAAGCTCTGCATTGTTAATTGTTGTTAATTGTACACCGCAACTGATCGCTGGAAGATGCGGTATATAAATAAGTGTTAAATAAAAATAAATAAATAAAATAAATCCGATCCCATGGCCTTGTCCACTTTCGGCTTTGCAAGTTGTTGTTGTCTTCTGTGAATGGTGTGGTATCTACTTCATTTCCATTTTTACATTTGGGAGTCACAGGTGGTCCTTCTCCAGGATTTTCTTTAGTAAAAACAGAACAGAAGTATTTGTTTAGCAATTTTGCTTTTTCAATGTCACTTTCCACGAGTCCGTTCCCAGCACTTCTGAGTCCTGCAATTCCACCTCTGATTTTCTTCCTCTCCCGAATATATCTGAAGAAAGTTTTGTCGCCACACTTCACATCTTTAGCCATCTTTTGCTCTGCCTTTGATTTTGCTTTCCTTATTTCTCTTTTTGTCTCATTTAGTTTGATCCTGTATTCCTTTCCGTGTTCCTGTTTGCAAGCTTTTGCATTTTGTGAAAGCTGTGTTTTTTGCCTTTATTTGAGCAGCCACTTCTTTGGTGAACCAAATAGGTTTCCATCTCCTCTTGTTTTTATTTACTTTCTTTTCATATTTATCTATTGCCCCTTTGATTGCCACCTTTTATTTTAGCCCATTGCAATTCCACTTCCCTTATCCACTCCCACCCTGCCAACTCCTCCTTCAGGTACTTGGCCATTTTACTGAAGTCAGTGTTTTTGAAGTCTAGGACTTTGAGCTTGCTATGATTGGACTGCACCTTGGCTTTTATCTCAAACCACACCGTGTGATGATCGCTGCTGATCACAGGGGCACCCACCCGGACATTCGCTGGTGAGCACTAAATCCAGCATTGAGATTTCCCTGGTTGGTTCCATCACCATTTGTCTAAGTAATACATCTTGGAAAGCATCCACAATTGTTTTACTTCTTTCCAGATTTGCAGAAGGAGTAATCCAATCCACGTCGGGTAGATTAAAGTCACCCAATATGATCACGTCCCCCTTTGTGGCTATCCTGGCAATTTTTTTTTTGTGCCATCAAGTCAGTGTTGACTCATAGCGACCCAAATACCTCTGAGTTTTCTTGGCAATGTATCACTGGAAGTAGATTGCCAGTCTTTTCTTCCGAGGCAATGGAGGGTAAAGTGACTTGCCCAAGGTCACAAGGAGTGACAGTGGGAATTGAACCCTTGATCTTCTGCTACCAGGCAGTTGCTCTAACCACTAGGCTACTCCTCCACTCTTGGCAATATCTATAATCAATTCATTATCTATTTCTTCAATTTGAGTCTGAGGTCTGTAGACTACACAAGTATGGATGACCATGCCTTCTCTTTCCAACACAATCCAGTTTTGGTTTTGCTGCTGTAGCAATTGATGAATTCCAATTTGTTAGTAAATCATTGAGGTTATTTGAGGAGGAATCCAGTTGTGTTATGGTGGAATTTATGAAGGTATCTCTATCAAAGGGTATGAATCATGATTTAAGATGTAGGTTAGATGATGTGGGGGTGATGGCTGGGTGATGGTAAGGAATAGGTGGAGTGGATTGAGTGGTCTGACCAGGGGATCTGTGAAATTTGCAAGGGGGGGGGGGGTGAATTGAGTGTTCAGTTTTGTTTTGTGAGGAAAACCAGGTTAAGTATGTTTCCCTTGCTGTGGGTGGGATGCTGCATTATTTGTAAATAACCCATCTCATCCATTGAGTCCAGGAATGCATTTATTTGAGTGTGGGAGAGGGATGAAAGGTTGTAATCTCCTAGGATTATATGTGGCTTCCTTCATGGAGAGGAGCAGGCAGTTTCAAGGATTGCTGTAATGTTCTGGTGATTGGGTGTGGGCGGTTTGTATAGAAGGCATATTGCTGTTTCTGTTTTCAACTTTGAGAAAGTCTATACCATCATAGTTTCTGCATATGGTGGGGGAGCTTTTAGTTCTTCTTTAGTAATCATAAGCACTCCACCACAGCTTTTATGGACCCTGGTGCAGTTAGAGTAGTTACTCACCTGTAAGAGGTGTTCTCCAGGAGCAGCAGGAATCAGTCCTCACATATGGGTGACATCGACGTCGATGGAGCCCCCATGCGGAGCAATTCCCCAGCTTTCTAAGAAAGCCTTTGGGAATACACGCAGACATGCGCGGTCCCCTTCCCGCCCAAAGGTGCCATCTTGCTCAGTCAGATGACATAGCTAAAAGACAGCACAAAAAACAAATGAACTATGTACAACTGCAACTCCCAGGGGAGGAGGGAGGGTTGTGAGGACTGATTCCTGCTGCTCCTGGAGAACACCTGTTACAGGTGAGTAACTACTCTTTCTCCAGGACCAAGCAGGAAGTCAGTCCTCACATATGGGTGACTCCCTAGCTCTGGGCTACCAGGAATCCAGGCTGAAAAATAGAGCTCCCTCTGTGAAGCCTCAGCATCAGGGAAAGAATTTTACTGAGAAGAGAACCCACCGGTAGCCCAACAAGAGGGCTGGAGGGCAGGAGTTGCCTAAACCTCAGAGATTTCGGAGTACTGCCTGACCAAAAGCACTGTCCCTACGGGACTCCCTCTCCAGGCAGTAGTGGGCTGCAAATGTCTGGCTTGAGGACCAAGTTGCAGCCCTACAGATGTCTGCCAATGGTACAGAACGGAGATGAGCTACTGATGCAGCCATTGCCTGGACACGGTGGGCTGTGACTCGACCCTGCAAGGGAAGGTCTGCTGCCCTGTAAGCCCAGGTGATACAGTCTGCCACCCAAATGGACAAAGTATGCTTGGAGACAGGCAACCCCAAGTTGTTTGGGTCAAAGGAGACGAAGAGCTGAGTAGCCCTTCTATGACCCTTAGTACGCTCAATGTAGAAAGACAAGGCCCTTCTCCAGTCCAGGGTACGCAGGACTTCCTCAGCCCGGCTGGCATGGGGCCTAGGGAAGAATGTTGGAAGAACCACCTCCTGATTGAGGTGGAAAGAGGAGACTACCTTCGGGAGGAACTTAGGATGAGTCCTAAGGACTACCCTGTTCCTATAGAAACGAGTGTATGGCCTGTCACAGACCAGGGTTTGAAGTTCACTCACTCGTCTGGCCGAGGTCAGTGCCACTAGGAAAAGAGCCTTCCAAGAAAGGAAGCGGAGAGGACACGTAGCCATTGGCTCAAAGGGAGGACGAGTAAGCTGCTGCAAGATCACATTCAACTCCCACTCAGGAGCTGGTGGACGGAGAGGAGGCTTTAGCAAGAGCAAGCCTCTGAGAAACCTGGACATCAAAGGGTGAACTGATAAAGAGTGCCCTTCCACTTGTGAGTGGTGGGCTGCCAGAGCAGAAAGGTGCACCCAAACAGAATTGGACTTAAGACCCTGATTAGACAAGTGCAGCAGGTACTGAAGCACCACTGGCACAGGACAGGAGAAAGGGTTCTCCTGGCATTTATCACACCACAAGAAGAACCGCTTCCACTTCAGGGCATAGGTCTTTCTGGTGGATTGCTTCCTAGAGGCCAAGACCACCTCTTCAACTTCTTGAGGCAGGCCCCAGGGGGCCAGCACTACCCTTGCAGCCTCCAGGCCATTAAATTGAGAGTTTTGAGATTGGGGTGCAGAAGGGAACCCTGATCCTGAGAAAGAAGATCGGGTTGCAACCCCAGAGAGAGTGGGGTGTCCACAGCCAGCTGTAACAGAAGCGGGAACCAGGGCTGTCTCGGACATCTGGGGGCTACCAATATGACCGAGGCCCTGTCCCTTATAATCCTGAACAAGGTTCGGGCCACCAGGGGCGTGGGAAGAAACACATACAGGAGGCCCTTGGACCATGATATCAGGAAGGCATCCGCTGCGAATCTCGTGGGATGCAGTTGCCTGGAGCAGAACTGAGGCAGCTGCCGGTTCAGGGGACTGGCAAAGAGGTCTATGGATGAAGTCCCCACTTCAGGAAAATGTTCTGAACCACCAAAGGGTGCAGTTGCCATTTGTGAGGCTGTAGAACCCTGCTCAATCTGTCTGCCAGGAAATTTTCCTGGCCAAGAAGATAGACTGCCCTGAGCAGCATATTGTGTTGAAGTGCAAAAGAGCTTAGGGTCTGTGCCTCCTGACACAGGAGCCTGGACCCCGTGCCCCCTTGTTTGTTCACGTAGAACATCGCCACCTGGTTGTCTGCACCAAGACAGATTGGTGGGCCAGGGTGTGAGAGAAGGCCTTGAGGGCTAAGCGTATCGCCCTGAGTTCCAGGAGATTGATTTGTTGTGTTGTAGTAGCGAAGTGCACACAATGAACACACCAGGAGTCTATTTACTAGAATTCAAACCTGTTTATTTTGTGCACAAGCTCAGACACCTGTCAATTGTCACTTTCAAAATGGTCTGAGCAATGGCGTTCAATAAAACAACAGCATTTATAGCTTTCTTCATTAGCTCTATACAGGCAAACTCCTCATTGGTCCCGGTGGCCCCCTCACCCCCCCCCCCATTCAATGGAAAATTTCTGACCGGGCCCACATCGCATCTCCCCCCGCTCTGAGGCCTTCCTAGCCATGGCTCTATAACTAGACATAACATTCTGCCTTGCTTTTTGCTTACAAGGTCACTCGCAGCACAGACACTGTGTGAAAAGCAAGATTCTGAAATACATCTGCGGATAATATAACAAACTCAATGGAAAAGTTTTACATTCTTATCAGCAAAAGCAGCTTGAAGCAGAATTCTATTTTCTCTGGCTTTTAGCTCTGCTCAGTTATAATATTCTGAAGTGGGGGAGGGGACTCAGGCCTAACCTACAGGCTTCATAACATACATTTACAGGCTATGCTAGGCCGTAGCCTATCACATTCCCCCCTTTGATTATTCTCACCCGCAAGTGAGAAAGGGTGAGAATTAAATCACATATGGTAATCTACACTAGGGTGGAGGGATCACTGTGTGGTACAGGGTTAGGGTAGTAATGCCACATTGCTAGTATCTGTGAATCTGCCTTGCGTTCAACAATTCTATCAATGGTTGAGTTCAGCATACGCAAGCATAAGGGAAGGAAACATGGGATACATAAGCAAAGAGCCACAATCAAGAAAACTATCAATACAAGTGTCTTCAGGCCGCCCATACCTGAAAACCACGAACCAAACCAGCCATCAAGTTGCAAGCCATGCCAGGTTTGGACTGGGACATTGCGTGCACTTCGCTACTACAGTGTGGCCTCCCAAGGAGACCACAGGCCCTGTGTGCATTTGTCCAGACAATGTGTACCCCAGCCCTGCAAGGAGGCATCGGTTGTGAGTACCACAGTGGAAACAGGTACCTGAAAAGGAATTCCCTGTAGAAGGTTAGGGGAGTGCAGCCACCACTGCAGAGAGTTCAGGAAAGGTTTGGACACCCTTACTTTGTCTCTTAGGCTTCCTGTAGCCTGCTTCCACTGAGTCCTGAGACACCACTGCGCAGGCCTCATGCAGGCGGGCATTGGGGGTCACATGCACTGTTGAAGCCATGTGGCCCAGGAGCCTTAGACAAAGTCTGGCGGATACCAGTGGGTTGCCTAGAAACCGGCTGGCCAAGTCTATCAGCCTTCCCGCTCTGTCTTCTGGCAAGTAAGCTTTTGCATGCAGGGAGTCTAACTGTGCCCCTATGAACTCCAGGTTCTGGGAGGGGAGCAAAGTGGACTTTGCGAAGTTTATGACAAAGCCTAGGTGTTGCAGGAGAGACACAGTACGGAGGGTGGCTTGCCTGGCCTCCTGGAGAGTCTGACCCTTGATGAGCCAGTCGTCCAGATAGGGGAAGACAAATATACCCTGGTTTCTCAAGTAGGCCGCCACCACCGCCAGGCACTTTGTGAAGACCCGTGGGGCGGAGGTTAGGCCAAAGGGCAGTACTCGGTACTGAAAATGGTTTCCTCCTACCACGAACCTTAGGTATTTTCTGTGGTCTGGATGAATGAGGATGTGAGTGTACGCATCCTTCAGATCTAAGGAGCATAGCCAATCTCCCTGCTGGAGGTAGGGCAGCAGTGTTCCAAGAGTAAGCATCTTGAACTTCTCCTTTTCCAAGAATTTGTTGAGATTTCTCAAGTCCAAAATGGGCCGGAGACCTCCAGTTCTCTTTGGCACAAGAAAGTACCTGGAGTAGAAGCCCTGTCCCAGCTGGTGGGGAGGTACAAGCTCCACCGCCCTGTCTTCAAGAGGACTTTGCAGTTCCTGGAGAAGGAGTTCCTGATGCAGAGTAGGCCTTGGAGGCTCCCCTGGGAAGTAGAAGGGGGTACTTGATTGAAATGGAGCAGATAGCCCTTCTGGACTATGCTCAGTACCCAAACATCTTTTGTGATGGGCGGCCACTGGTGGGCAAACAGGGCCAACCGACCTCCCGTGCTGAGATGGGCCAGCAGAGGTGGAGAGGCTATGCAGTGGGAGTCAAAAAAACCCCTCCCTGCTGAGTAGCAGCAGGAGCTGGAGGCTTGGGGGCTTTCTGCCTACGGGGCCCTTGTCCCTGCCCCTTGGCCTGCTGACCCTGCTGGGGAGCTGGGGAGGCCTGATAATGAGGGAAAGGCTTGTAGGCAGATGCCTTCCTTGGGTAAAAGGTCTTTTTCCTCGAGCCCTTCTTCTTATGAGAAGGGGCAGAAGTTTTTCTGGACAACCTTGTCCTTGTCAGAGTCTCAGTCTCGAGCTCAGCGGCCTTTTCGGCCATGGGCTTGCCGAAGAGGTTTTCACCACAGCATGGGACATCGACCAACTTGTCCTGTTCCCATGGCTCGAGATCCGATGACTGTAGCCACGCCTGGCGTCGAGCACCGATGCTGGCCGCCGCTACGCGGGCCAAAGCCTCAAAGCCATCGTAGGCGCCCGGGAGATGAATTTGGAGTATTCCCGGATCCCCGAGGACAAGGACTTGAACCTCTGCAAAGGTTCCCCGGAGAGGCCAACCGAGAACCTGGCTATCTCCTTAGCCAGGTCTCGCAAGTACATGCCCATGTACAGTTGGTAGGACTGGACATGGCAAGCAAGCATCGAGCCCTGGAAGCACTTTCTGCCGATGGCATCTAGGCTTCGGGCCTCCCTGCCTGGGGGCACCGCGGAGTGCATCTTTTGGCTCTTCAGACGATGCATGACCGATTCCACAACCATAGAATGGTGCGGTAGCTGCGCCTTCTGGAACCCAGGGCTCTTTCGGACTCAATACATGGAATCGATCCACTTGCTCAAAACCGGTGCCTCCCACATTTGGAAGAGGACCCGTTCCAGCATCGGAGGAACCGGCACAGTAAAGGTCTCCCGCGGGGGAGAGTCGTACTGTAGGGCATCGAGCTCTTCGGCTCGAGGCTCCTCCTCGGGATCCGCAAGAACATTCAAAGCCTTGGCCATGTCCCTGACAAACTCCGAGAACCGGGTGTCCTCCGGTGGAGACCTGCTTCGGGGCTCGGACTGCGGTGAGTCCGAAGGGACACACCGAGTCTGAAAGGTATCGGGAGACTCCTCGTCCTCCGTCTCCCACGCAGACTCATCCGAGGAAGAGTCGAGGGACTCCAACCGTGCGGGCTCCAGCAACATCTGCCCTGATGCCGGGGCCATCGGCGTCGACGCCCTCGGTCCCAAACGGGAGGTCGAGGGAGACCGTGACCGAGTCCGGACTCGGGCCTTCATGGCTTCGAGAACCGGCTCGGTCTCCAGGGTCGACTTAGACGTCCCGGTGGTCAGGGCAGATGCACCAGTCAGGCTGGCCATCAGCACCCGCTGCTGATCCATGAAGGCAGACAGTCTGCACGCCAAGGCTGTTAGCCTGAGTCCAAGCTCAGGAGATTCAGCAGCCACCGACGGGCCCGACGTCTGCTCCCTGGGAGGAGAGTCCTCAAGGACAACAGGACATGTGCTCGACAGACTCCGGCTCTACACGGGATACCTTAATTGGCTTCTCCAGCTCCAAAGGCCTGGGGCGGCGGTCAGGGGTCCGAGACCTGGCCCCCGAGGAACCAGGGGCATCCTCCGATGCCGCCCTCATGAGCTTTCTCTTCCTCTTATGCTCCCGACTGGGGGACCCCCTTTCAGAGGAACCCCGACGAAGCTAGGGGTCCGACTCCCGAGACGTCGAGGCCTCTGACGAAGTCCAGGCTCGACTGGAGGCAGAGTCAGAAAAAATTCTCTCCTTCTGATGCTGCCGGCTTCTGAGTGCCTTAGTGGACATCTTTCCACATGGGACACAGACCTTGGGATCATGGTCTGGCCCGAGGCAAAGCAGGCAGCAGTCGTGTATTGTCGGTAAGAGACATGAGCTTCTTACAATGATCACACTTTTTAAAAACACTGGAGGCCATCGTGGAAAAAAGGGCCCCCGCGAGGTCAAAAGACCGGCCCTCCAGGGAAAAAGAAAAAGAGCGCGAACGCGTGCCACGAAGGGCAAAAAACCGAAAAATAGAGATCGGGTCGATACCGGCGTACCGAACCCAGGCAGGAAGGGGAACCGGCGTCGAACCGGACAAAAAGAGAGCGAAAATTACAGAAAGAAATCAAACTTTTCCGGGTGACACGGACTCACGTCCGTTGGGCTCCACAGAAAAAGAAAGACTGAGCAAGATGGCACCTTTGGGTGGGAAGGGGACTGCGCATGCGTGGGTGTATTCCCAAAGGCTTTCTTAGAAAGCTGGGGAATTGCTCCGCATGGGGGCTCCATCGACGTCGATGTCACCCATATGTGAGGACTGACTTCCTGCTTGGTCCTGGAGAAAGAGAGGCTATATCCTTGGAATTTTAGGTGGTTAATAAAGACATTGTCCGCGTCAGAGAGCCAAGTTTCCATGATACATGAGATGTCTGGTTTCTCATCTATTATGATATTATGGATGAGTCGGATTTTGTTTCTTATGGATCTAGTATTAATTAGAATAAATAGTGGAGCAGATAATAGTGTACTGTTTAGGAGTGTGTTTGGTGACATATTTATGTATATTAGTCTGTGATTTGACCTGTACTGGTTTAGGTTGTGCCCTTTAGTGGATTGATATTTATGAGGCAAAAGATGTCAGTTTTGTCTTGGATGGTAGTTTAGGGTAGGGATGATGAAAGGTTCGTTAAGGATCATCTGTGGGGGAGAGGGCTTTGAGTATGAGGATTAATGCATACATAATTTTAATTTTAGATTCCATTGCGTCCTGTGTTTGTTCTAATTTGGGCACAGTTACTACTCGGGATGCAATGATTATGCAATCGGATAATTGAACAAGGGTCAAACAGATGATTCTGCTTGGGCAGTGTACAAAAGGTTGTGTGATGAAGAATTAGTGTGTCGGTATATAAGGGTATTAAGTAGTATCTGCCAGTTGCATGGAACATAAAAACATAAGATATGCCATACTGGGTCAGACCAAGGTCCATCAAGCCCAGTATCCTGTTTCCAACAGTGGCCAATCTAGGTCATACGTACCTAGCAGTATCCCCAAAAGACACAGGTTCCCACAATGCTTGTAATGGGTCAAGCATTGATATCCTGGCTCCCTTTTTAATAATGGTTTATGGACCTTTCCTCCAGGAACTTGTCCAAACCTTTTTTAAACCCAGCTACACTAGCAGCTCTTACTACATCCTCCGGTAACAAATTCCAGAGTTTGATTACACGTTGAATGAAAAAATATTTTCTCTTATTTGTCTTAAATAGTTTACCCTGTAGCTTCATTACATGTCCCCTAGTCTTTCTATATTCTGATAGCGTAAACAATCGATCTACGTTTACCCATTCCACTCCATTCATTAGGAGGAGGAGTTGAAATGTGGGATTTGACTTGGGTGCTAATAGAGTATGTTGCTAAGATGGTATCAAGATTGGTAACACATTAGCAATATCGGTAACACATTAACAAGATTGGAGAGATGTTCTCTGGAAAGTAACAGTGGTCAGGACAGAATGGAGCATGATACCTGCAATTATTATTACATTTACTAGTGATTATGCGATCATGTATGTTGGTGCTAGAGGTTTTCTTAATGAGTAACAGAGGCAGTTAAGATGAAATACCTAGCGTGCAAAGGCAATCTTATGGTAAACTTACAGTTTGTAAAGGTATACGGTTGTAGGGTGATTTTCTTCTTGCCAGGGTTGTTGGAGGACTGAAGTTTTCTTATCCCGCCAGTGTTCCCCGCCAAAAGGCCCTCTGGTGAGGCCCTCAAGTATAGGTCCGCCAGGCACGGGCAAGCCTGGAATACACTCAGCTGATATTCAGTCTCTCTGGTCTCCCGATTGGCCTTTGGGGAGGGAGCAGGAGGAGTTGGTGACTCCTGCTTCTTCCTCCGATGCAGAATTGGGACCGGCGGCTGAGGTGGATTACCATAGGGGAACTATCATCTCACATCACCGATCTTCCAAAAAACTCCCCCATACTTGAAGGCATACATTGCATTTACTATCAAAATTAGAATTTTTTCAAAAAAAAGTATTTTTTTGTTATTTTATTATATTAATACTACGCAAATCATTTGTACTGCATATCAAACCCTCATGTAAAAAGGTGCTACACTCCTCTATTAATATGGCTACATGCCACGTACATAAGGTCAGCCAATCTTCATGAATCTAGCCCCCTGAAACAAAACAAAGCAGCAAGGTGACTATCCAAAATTGTGAACCAATTTTTAAGCAAGTATTTATTTATTTAACCAGTTTCGTATACCACCTTATCCTTCAATCACAGTGGTTGACAAGACAACAAAGGCTTACATACTGAGGAAACAAAAATGATACATTACAATATAAATACAAAACAAAACAGTATGTTATAATACTATATCATAGTGAAATTAAATATATGTAATGGTTAATTTAAGTTATTTCACCAAATGATTATATAAATAAATAAGTCTTTAAAGATTTGCGAAAGTCCTTAAGTATGCTACACTTTCCTGCTTCAGTGTCCAATATTTGCTTTTGCTGCCATTCCGCCTTAATCGCCAACTTCTACTGCCATTCAGCATTAATTGCCCAACAAAGATCTTCATTTCTCCTTTGTAGGGCTTCCTCAGGGGTGTACAAATTTAATGTCCAACAAAGGCACATGTAATAAATTTTCAGCGTCTGGTGTGGTTGCTTTTAAAGATCAAACAGCCATTCACTCCTACCACCACAAAGGAAAAGCAAGGGGGGGGGAAAAAAAACTAACTTAAAGCAATACATTAATGGTTAAAATAAAATTATTTAAATTAAATATATAACCAAATAAAAATCAAAATAGGGAAGATAACTCTCTAAAGGTTCAAAAACATGCAATGTGGCTGAGCTCCAAAGTCAACCCTGTAGAAACTGTCAGAAGATACATAGACCACCCTTGAACTCTTAGAAGAAAATGTTCCACTCAGTCCTCTCATTCAAAACTCTGGGTTCAAGGGTATCCAATTGGATTATTCGTCTCTGCTCATGTTGTAAGAGGAGCTTCCCACGGTACCCTCCTCGAATATCATGTGGAATAAAGTCTAGCACCATACAGCAAAAATCGTCAAACGAATGTTCAAACTGGCAACGTTTCACTAATGGTATGTCCGTACATACTTTATACAAATAATACTTATGTTGTGTAATTGAGTTTTTAATGGTCTAGTTGTTTTCCCTATGTACATCTTTTGACAAGGGCACTTAATAACATACACCACGAAGGAAGTAGTGCATGAAGATGATACTCTTGAATGATAAGTCCGGTTATTAAGTATAAAAGATGATCCATGAAGTTGTTCTGCACGTTTCTGATACCTCCCCCCCCCCATGTGAGCTGTTGACAGATCCACCAGATGAGCCTCCACCCAACAACAGAGCTCTGCCACTTCAGTGACCACCGCAGCACTGCGAGTGCTACCTTGTTTTTTGATGTATGCCATTGCCATGGCATTGTCCGAGAACACGTTGGACATTTTGCCCTCCAGGAAGGACCAAAACCTCTCCAAAGCCAGGCAGATCATTTTGGCCTCTAGTGTGTAGATCAACTAGAAGGCTTCCAGTGGGGACCAGCACCCCTAAGCAAACTGACTCAGATAATGTACATACAGCCCCACAGGCTAGCATTTGTGGTGACTATCACCCAATCAAGTGCTCCAAAGACATCTCATCCATCAGAGGGTATGTTTATAGCCACCAGGCCAATTCCCCCCCCCCCCCTTTCCTTGATCTTCCAGGGAAGAAATAGGTGCTGTTCAAATAACTGGAAGCAGGGAGACTAGCAAATCAGATGTCCTTGCAGGGAGTTATGTACACCCTGGCACCAGCTACAGGATTGATGTCATTGATCCCAGGAGCTGAAGGTAGTCCCAGGTCCGGGGAGCTGCCTGAGAGCAAAACCTCCTGAGCTGAAGCTTATCTGACATTTCTGTAGTGAGAAACACCCTGCCCAAACTAGTGTTGAAGTGATCACCCAAGTATTCCAAGTCCTGAGAAGAACTAGGTTATTCTGGGGTAGTTGATCACCCATGCCAGCTTCTTCAACCAACAGATCACCTGGGTAGTGCCCACCCTGGGCTTCTCCATGGGGTTAGACAGAATAAGCTAGTTGTCTAGGTACAAGTGAACTTGGATTTTTTGCTTGCACAGAAAGGCCATTACCATCACCATAACTTTTGAGAGGATGCGAGGCAAAGTCAGACAAAAAATAGGGTACAAAACTGAAAATGGCAGCCCAGGGATGAAGAAGCAGAGGAACTGCTGATGTTGCTCCCATATTGAAATAAAGAGGTATGCTTCAGAAAGGTCCAAGGAGATTAGAAATGCCTCTTGCTGGCCAACGCAATAACAGACCTAAGGATCTCCATGTGGAAGTGGGGCACTCTTAGCTTAGCACAGACTGCCTTCATGTCCAGAATGGTCCAGAAGTACCCTCCTTTTTTGGACACCATGAAGTAAATGGAATACTACCCCTAACCTTGTTCTGCAGATGGTACAGAAATGGTAGCCTACAACTGTAGGAGGAGTTGAATGGTTTCCATGATCATCACTTTACTGGTTTAGGAGCCGCATGGAGACTCCACAAAGGTAACCTGAAGAGGCTCCATGATTTCCAGCACATACCCCTTTTTGAGGACCTCAAGGATCCATTGGTCTGATGATGTGGATCCAGTCCAAACAAAAAACAGTCGGACATGCCCAAAGACCACCTGTCCTTCAGAGGAGATCTACCAGATGTCACTGCAAGTGCTTAGCAGCTCCCAAGGGGGCACCCGCTGAGTCCAGAGATCACTGGGATTCCCAAAAGTACTGACCCTTCTTGAGTTTAGGTCCATAGGAGGAATTGGCTGTGCCCAAACTCTTTCCAACTCCAACCCTAAACTGCCCCATGTTTCCCACTGACCCTACATGAGAAACTCATTGAGCCTCTGTGGGTGAGCCTCTCCAAGGTCTTTCACCAGCTATTCAGGTCCTCCCCAAAGAGCAATCTGTCCTTTAAAAGGGAACTTGTTCAGCTGCAGCTTAGACACAATATTGGCAGACCATTTCCGGAACCAATGTTACCACAGCTGCCTCCATAGACTTTGAAGAATTCCTGATCAAGCCGTACAGGGCATCTGCCACAAACGACACTCCAGACACCAATCTCAGTACCACCAAGCTGTCCAGCAATTGCTGGATTCAGTTTAAGTATGCCTAGGCCTCAACATCCACATGAAGCGCTGCCTAAGAGTGAAGCTGTGAAGGCATTTTTGAGGAGTGCTTCTACCCTCCTTTCATGAGTCTCCGGCGCAGCGCCACCTTCCACCAGCATGGTCAGGCGCTTTGTCACCACCGTGACCAAGGCATCTATTTTAGGAACCCTCCAAAACTTGTCAAATTCCCCTTAGGGAAAAGAATACTGGTGAGCCAGGATCTCAGTACCCCTCAGCCCAATTTCTGCCGTCTCCCACTGAGAGATCACAGAGCATTCACAAGTGCTCTGGGAGGGGAAAGTAGCTAGAAGGATGCACAATCCCTCTATGATAGAGTGCACAGAGCTGTCATGGCATTCTAAATAAGGGTGGAAAGATCCACTCTGTGAAAAAGCTGAATCATTGATCTTATTCCTGTGCCAAAGGAAGTTCCCCTTCCTCCAGTAACTCACTTGTTTTAGATAGACAAAAGTCCTCTTCTCCCCAGCCTTCCTCCAGAAGGGTCAGGACTACGCCCTCAGAGGAATGGACAAACAAAAATGAAAAGTGGGGCTCTTAACCCCCTTGCTGCCAGAGGGTCCAGAGTCCCTCATAGGGGAGGTCAGGGCCTCTCATCCCCATGAAGGGGGCTGCCAAGCAGCTACCAAACAGTGAAATCAGTCTGTAAGCTATTTCAAGAACTGCTGCTCATAGCCTGCTGAGAATGAGCCTTGGAGTCCAAGAGGACTTTTAGGAGGCTGCTGGCTTGAGCCATGTGGCTGCCTCAACACCCTCCCGTTCAGCTTGGACCATGCAATCGTCCAAGATGGCCACAGTTCCTATCAGTGGTAAAATCATGGGAGACATTGTAGAAGCTGCAAAATTGGCATTGGGCCTGGGCACCACATGGGGGATCCTGACATTACTGGAAAAAACATGCCCTAAGGCTTCTCCATTGCACTCAGGGCAAAAAGAGCCAGCGGCAGATCTCTTTCAAGTGGAACCACAAAACACATCTACATGCACCTGGCGTTGTGGCAGAGCTCAAACACCACCAATGAAGAAAATGAAGAAAAAAATTCCTACAGAAAAGAAAACCATGACAAAAAGGGAACCCTGATCAGCAAGGGAATCCCTGTACCTCTCAGGCGGGCTGGAGAAACCGCAAAAGTGCCTCTCCAGCCACCCATGCTGGCCTGGAAAGGCCCGGCTGCCTGAAAGGAGGAGGATTTAAGCTGTTTCATTGAAGCAGAAAATGTTTATGCTTATTAAAATCTTGATATCTCTCCTTTTGTATGGCTAGCAGCAAAGCAGTTTACAATTAAAACAAATCCAATGAAACTTGAGAAAGGAATACCATAAAACAAATAGGACAGACTAGAAGGACAAGACAAAAAGGAGAGACAGTTGAAAATAAAGTTAAACAATGCAGACAAGAGTCAACCAAATAAAGAAACGGGACAAAAATTAAAAATAGGGGCAAATATGCAGAACATGCCGAAATAAGACAGTGAGAGTAAAGGGGAGGCCGGAGACCAGACTTTGCAACCCCCCTCAGGGGCCCCATGGGATTCTCCGATCTGCTCTCCAGCCCACCAATGCTGAATAAGAGTGTTGGACATAGGGCAACTTTGAGCTCAAGGAGACAATGGGCCTCCCCAAGCTCCAAGCAAATGTTAGGCTAAGGTTTCAAACACACAAGTCACAAGACCATGATCTAGACTTGGGGAGACATGCCTTTCTACACTGCTGTACCAGCTCACACATTTTGCCACTTGCTGGAAGCAGACAATACTGTTTTTTTCTCAGTGTTTCACTAGCGTATACAACATCATTGAAAGTTCTTCTGGTCTGCTTCCACCTGCTGGCTGGGGAGCATAACTCACTCATCTGAATTAGTCGAGCGGGATGATAAGGACTTTGATTTTACATCCACCACAAATGTGCACACCCTCCCTTCTAAAACTAACATACATATTCACTTTCATGTCCTATCCAACCCCCATAAACAGCCTTTTCAAAAACGTGCCTTCACACCAAATAATGAGAAACGTTTTAAACCTAGCAGCCATTTACTGAAAAACTAGTATATTCAAGTCAAACTATAAAAGACATAAAACAAGCAAGCAAAAACCAGGATTATTTTCCAAGTTTTTTAAGATTTACAATAGCAACTTTATAATCTGGCTTCCAACTTTTGTGAATATGGAAAAGCAGACTTCCCCCTCCCCCGAGTATAGGAACTTGCAATAGTCACAGGAAGAGGGAATTCAAGGAAACCCCTCTCTCTCCATTATTGACCTAGCTGGGGCAAGTAAAATCCTCAAAAGATAGCGTAGTTACTCACCTGTAACAGGTGTTCTCCAGAGACAGCAGGAATCGGTCCTCACACATATGGGTGACGACGGCACCGATGGAGCCCTCGTGCGGAGCAATTCCCCAGCTTTCAAAGAAAGCCTTTGGGATTGCATCGCGCATGCACAGTCCCCTTCCTGCCCAAGGGTGCCATCTTGCTCAGTCTAATGACATAGCTAAAAAGACGGCAAAAAGAACAAAAGCAATAGTAGGACTGCAACTCCAGGGGAGGAGGGAGGGTCGTGAGGACTGATTCCTGCTGTCCCTGGAGAGCACCTGTTACAGATGTGAGTGTCACCAGGAAGAGTACCTTCCAGGAGAGGAAGCGCAGATGGCAAGCGGACATCGGCCCAAAAGGTGGGCAAGTAAGCTGCTGCAAAACCACATTTCGATCCCACTCGGTCGCTGGAGGATGAACCGAGGGTTTTAGCAGAAGTAGACCTCTGAGGAACCTGGACACCAAGGGGTGAACCGAAAGAGGTTGTCTTTCTACCGGTGAGTGATGTGCTGACAGAGCACTCAGGTGGACCATGACAGAGTTAGACTTGAGGCCTAAGTCAGAGATGTTCTATGTAAACAGTTGTACAACACTGTCAGTTACGTTCCATGTAAACCGTCTTGAATTGTAGAAAGACGGTATACAAAAACTGTTAAATAAATAAATAAATGTGAAGCAGATACTGCAACACCACTGGTACAAGGCAAGAGAAAGGGTTTTCACTGTGTTGGTTACACCACACCTCAAACCTCCGCCACTTGAAGGCATAGGATTTCCTAGTGGACTGCCTCCTTGAGACCAGTAACACTTCTTCTACGTTCTTAGGTAGGAGGAGAGGAGCCAGCACTACCCTTTCAGCAGCTATGCCATCAGGTTGAGAGACCTGAGGTTTGGATGTAAGATAGAGCCCTGCTCCTGGGACAGGAGGTCGGGTCTTGTCCCCAGAGGGAGTGGGGTCTCCACTGCCAGCTGGAGGAGAAGCAGGAACCAAGGTTGTCTTGGCCATCTGGAGGCTACCAGGATGACCGAGACCTTGTCCCACAGGATTTTGAACAGAGTTCGGGCCACCAGAGGTGTGGGAGGAAACGCATACAGGAGGCCCACAGACCAGGAGATCAGAAAAGCATCAGCAGCCATCCTTTGGGGATGTGGCTGTCTGGAGCAAAAGTTGGGCAACTGATGATTCTGCGGGCTGGCGAAGAGATCTATAGACGGATGTCCCCAGCAGAGGAAGATCTGCTGGGCCACTTCCGGATTCAGTTGCCATTCGTGAGGTTGAAGAATTCTGCTTAGTTTGTCTGCTAGGCCGTTCTCTTGACCTGGCAGGTAAACCACCTTGAGAGACATACCCTGTCTGATGGCAAAGGAGCAGAGGTCCAGTGTCTCCTGGCACAGGATACGGGACCCTGTCCCTCCCTGCTTGTTCATGTAGAACATAGCCACCTGATTGTCTGTCTGCACCAAGACAGACTGATGTGAGAGAACATGGCAGAAGGCTCGAAGAGCTAGGCGTATCGCTCATAGCTCTAAGAGGTTGATTTGTTGTGTCCTCTCTTGAGGAGACCACAACCCTTGAGTGCATGAGTCCTGGCAATGGGCTCCCCAGCCCAGCAGGGATGCATCTATCGTCAGTACTCTTGAGTACGCTGGAGGCTGAAAAGGCACTCCTCCGAGCAGGTTGGATGGCTGAAGCCACCAGGCCAACGACTTCAGCAGTCATTTGGACACCCTTATCCTGTCTCGGAGTCGCCCTGTGGCTTGCGTCCACTGATCCTGGAGGCAACACTGAGCTGTTCTCATGTTGAGACGGGCGTTTGGGTCATGTGATAAGGAAGCTTATCATAGCTCAGGAAGGAGCTATAGAAAAGGTGAAGTGACTCTGAACAAGCAACCTGTCAGTTCTGGTAGAAATAAGAAAACAGAATTTTGCCATAAAAGACTACCAGTCCCAGAATGCACCAGGTTTCCAACAGCCATTAGAGGAGCTGAAGTGGGGAAACGTGTGTTCAATCAGGAGGGCTATGAGGTAATCCCTAAGCACTCATCTCAAAGGGCAGGGCCTGATTCAGCACAGCTGCGCTGTGTTAGGGAGGAGCACTCATCCAAGCAGAATAAGAGTAGAGTTTATTCTACAGATGACCATCTTCATGATCACCTTGGATATCCAGAGAATTGTCCTCAGTATCCTGAGAATCAGCTTGAGTTTGATCATCAGTTTCATCTGAAGGATCATCAGAAGCAGAAGCCAAACCGGACGGACAGAGAGGGAAAGAGACCCTTTGGAAGAAGGAAGAGAAAAGCCTTTGAGAGGTCTAGAAGAGTCCAAAGCAGTACGTATACTGGGAGGTATTCCAAGGGCCAGCATACACCATTGGACTGGGGAAAGCCAGAGGAATGGTGCTGCAGAGCTAGGAATCACCAGAGGCTACCTGTGAGGGAGACGGCTGCACGTGGGAGGGACCCTAAGACCTGTGCCAGAAGGTATGTGAAGAGAGATCCAGTGTCCAGGGATTTGGATTGGAAGGCTGGACATAAGAACTGGACTACATACTGGCCAGGCTATATAGAGAGGAACTCTAGCAGCAATGGAAGCTCAGGTATGAACACTGATCTATGCCCTAGCTATAACCTTGAAAGACAGCAGGGAAACAAGTATTCTCCTGAAAATGCTCCATTGAGAGATTCATCTGTGCCAATCCATGATATTGAACCCATGCTTGTTGAACAAGGGGGAATAATAGCAGATGAGGATCCTGTTTATATGGACTGCTCTCTATCTAAACTCCGTTGGTAACTTTCTGTTATAAAGTACAGCAACCATCACAAAGAAATACAAATTTGTTCTTTAATCTACTCAGAAAATCTCCTGAAGCAGGATTTGACCCACACAGTGGAAGGCAAGCCAGCTAAGGGGTTTCAGCTGGTGACTGCTAGCAATTAAGCCTTACCTAATTGCTTGTGAGCTAGGGGAGTGAAAAGAACAGTTTGTTTCTTACTTTGTAGCTTTTCATTTGTTGTTTTCCTGATTTTGACTTTGTTTTTTCAAGTTAACACTGAAAACAAGTTACCTAATTTATGTGCTACCAAGCATATCTGTGTTGGGAGAAATAACCCCAAAAATAAATATCTTATTGGCTTTACCCAAGAGCACAACTAAATTATTGTCAGCAGCTGTGTCTGGTGTGAATGAACTACATTGCCCACAATACCTTGCAAATCATATAGAAATATGCACTTGCCAAGAGTGTGAAGATTCTCACCCAGGCAGCCGTCTGACAGTCACATGCACCATGGAGGCCATGTGTCCGAGAAGGCGCAGAAAATGCCTTGCTGATATCTGAGACTTGTGGCTGATTTGGTGTACTAGCTCCAGAAGTCTCTTTGCCCTGTCCTCTGGCAGGTAAGCCTTTGCACAAATGGTGTCCAGCCTCGCCCCTTTGAACTCTAAGTTCTGTGCAGGGAGCAAGGTGGACTTTGCCTGATTTATGACAAAGCCTAGATGTTGCAGTATGTTGATAGTGCGAGCTGTGGCCTGTTGGGCCTCTTGAGGCGATGGGGCCCTGATGAGCCAGTCGTCCAGGTATGGGGAAATGAAGATTCCCTGATTCTTGAGAAAAGCCGCCACTACCGCCAGACACTTGGTGAACACTCTGGGGGCGGAGGCAAGGCCAAATGGAAGTACTCTGTACTGAAAATGGTTTCCTCCCACTGCAAATCTGAGATATTATCTGTGGTCTGGATGTATAAGGATGCGAGTGTAGGCATCCTTCAGGTCTAAGGAGCATAGCCAATCTCCCTGTTGGAGGTAATGCAGCAATATTCCAAGGGAAAGCATCTTGAACTTTTCCCTCACCAGGAACTTGTTTAAGTTTCGCAGGTCGAGGATGGACCTGAGGCCTCCTGTTCTCTTTGGTATCAAAAAATACCTGGAGTAGAAGCCTTGCCCTTGTAGGCTGTGGGGCACCGGCTCCACCACCTGATCCTCTAGAAGACCGGCCAACTCCTGTAAGAGGAGGTTCCTGTGTAGAGGGGGGTTTGAGAGGCTCCCCTGCGAAGTAGGAGGGAGGTACCTGGTTGAAATGGAGCAAATAGCCCTCCTGGACTATTTGTAGGACCCAGGTATCTGTAGTGATTGCCAGCCACCTGTGGGCATACAGGGCCAGCCTTCCTCCTGTGCCAAGTCTCACCCCTGGCTGGAGAGAGACTATGCTGTGGCTGTCAAAATCCCCTACCGGCTGGGAAGGAGCTGGTGCCTGGGGCTTGGGGGTCTTCTGGTTACACGGGCCATGCCCCTGTCCCTTGGCCTTCTGCCCCTGGTGGGGAGCCGGGGAGGCCTGGTGAGTGGGGTAGTTGCGGTAAGCAGCACCCTTCCTGGGGAAAAAGGGCTTTTTACCCGAGCCCTTCTTTTTAGAAGGGGTAGAAGACTTTTTGGAGAGTCTTGCCCGGGTCAAGTACTCGGACTCGATTTCGGCAGCCTTTTCAGTCATGGGTTTGCCGAAAAGGTTGTCACCTCGGCATGGGACATCGACCAACTTGTCCTGTACCCATGGCTCTAGGTCCGACGACATTAGCCATGCCTGGCGTTGGGCCTCAATGCTGGCTGTGGCTACTAGGGCCGAAGCCTCGAAGCCGTCATAGGCTGCCCGAGACATAAACTTTGAGCACTCTCGAATCCCCGTGGACAAGGCCTTGAATCGCTGCAAGGGTTCCTCGGAGAGGCCAGCTGAGAACCCGGCAATCTCCTTTGCCAGGTCCCGCCAAGTACATGCCAATGTACAGCTTGTATGTTTGGACACAGCAGGACAGCATCGAGCCCTGGTAGCACTTTCTACCGAGGGCGTCTAGGTTCCGGGCTTCCCTGCCAGGAGGCACAGAGGAGTGCATTTTTTGGCTCTTGAGCCTGTGCATGGCCGATTCCACAACCATGGAGTTGTGTGGCAGCTGTGCCTTCTGGAACCCAGGGCTCTTGTGGATTCGAAAGATGGAATCGACCCAGCTGCTGAGAACTGGCCTCAAGGCCGGTGACTCCCACATACGGAACATCAGCCGTTCCAACATCGGAGGAACCGGTACCGTAAGGGCTTCCCGAGGGGGAAAAATCATACTGGAGGGCCTCGAGCTCATCGGCTCTGGGCTCCTCCTCAGTGTCCGCCGGGAATGCCAAAGCCTTGGCCATGTCCCTGACAAACTCCGAGAACTGGGTATCCTCTGGGGGGGGGGACCTTCTCTGAGGCTTGGACCCCAGCGAGTCCGATGGGACACACCGGTCCAATGGGTGTCCGGGGACTCTTCATCCTCCGTTTCCCATGCCGAGTCCTCTGAGGAGGAATCGATGGGCTCTAGCTGTGAGGGCTTTGGTCTCGACCGCCCCGACGCCAATGGCACCGGCGTCGACGACCTCGGTCCCGAACGGGAGGTCGAGGGAGACCTCGGCCGAGGATCGACCGCCTCCAAGGTTGACTTGGACGTTGAGGTCCCGGTGGTCGGGGCGGATGGACCGGTGAGACCGGCCATCAGCGCCTGCTGCTGGTCCATGAAGGCAGACATGCTGCGCTCCAAGTCCGCCTCTGCAGCCTCCGGCTCGGGTCCCGACGCCATCGGGCCCGATGCCGGTTCTCCCAGAGGAGAGTCAACGAGGACAACAGCAGTTACCTTCCTCGGCGTCTCCGGCTCCGTGCGAGGTACCTTTTGCAGGCTGCACTGACTCCGAGGGCCCGGGCGGCGGTCGGGACTCCGTGACCTGGCCCGCGAGGATCCAGGCCCACGAGGATCCAGGCCTATCAGAGGCATCCAATGACACCTCCCTCGCGAGGTTCTTCTTCCTCCAATGTTCCCTCGAGGGAGACCTCCGTTCAGAAGACCCCCGATGATGCTCGGAGTCAGACAGCTCCCGAGATGTCAAGGCTTCTGATGAGGTCTGGACCAGGGTGGATGCGGACTCTGAGAAAATCCTTTCACGTTGCTGCTGCCTACTTCTGAGTGCCTTAGAAGACATCTTGCCGCACGGGTCACAGGCCATTGGGTCATGGTCGGCCCCGAGGCAGCGGAGACAGCAGTCATGTATTTCGGTGACCCGCTGGCAGCCATCGGGGCAAAAAGGGCCCCTGCAAGGTCAAATGACTGGGCTGCCAGTGAAAAAGAAAAAAGGCGCGAACGCTAGTCACTAAGGACAACAAAACAAAAAATACTGACCGGACTCGATACCGGTGTACCGAACCGAGGCGGGAAGGGGAACCGGCGTCCAACCAGGCCGAAGAAAAGAATCTTCAGGAGATTTGATGTACTTTTTCCGCGAGGGAATTTGAACCATGTCCGTTGGGCTCTGCGGAAAAAGGGAGACTGAGCAAGATGGCACCCTTGGGCGGGAAGGGGACCGCGCATGCGCGATGCAATCCCAAAGGCTTTCTTTGAAAGCTGGGGAATTGCTCCGCACGAGGGCTCCATCGGCACAGACGTCACCCATATGTGAGGACTGACTTCCTGCTTGTTCCTGAAGAATAATCTTGTTCTAAGTATTTTTAAGTATAACTCATTTAGTTATGCCTTGCATTTCTTTTTTTTCCTAGCTGGATATTTTTAAAGCATTTTTTTAATGAATTATTAAAGTTTTACATGTAGAGTATTCTAGAGCAGGATTTCTCAACCTGGTTTCAGCAAAAAAAACCCCAAAAAAACAAAAAACAGAAATAAGTATGAAAAATATTTGAATATCTTCAGACTGTAAAGTATACAACAATATCTATGCATATTAGATTGTAAGCCCTCCAGAGACAGAGAAATACCTACAATACCTGAATGTTACTCGTCTTGAACTACCATGGGGAAGGCGTGAGCTAAATACTAATAAATACATAAATATTCAAACTGGATGCCTCATAAACAAGACCAGTTATGCGTGCCTTCAGGATGCAGTTAAAAAAACACTGTTCTGGAGTGTAACTATTAAATTTGTTTACAAATGGGGTGCAGCATCAAACGTATGAAATGGGAAACTGAAGCTACACAAATTAAGAAGCAGCTAAATAGTTGATTATGTATGGCTTACTTTCCCTTCCTCTGATCCCAGAATAGCCTTCCTCTTTTATTTAGCACTCTCTTTCTCACAATCAAAGCATCGTGAGAACCTCATTTCAGAAACAGCAGCTGCTAAAATTTAAAAAAAAAAAACGAATGTCACTGAAAAATGCCAAAGACCATGAACACACCTAAATCTTACTTCCCTTATCACCACTTCACAAACATATTAGGCTATCTTGTTTCCAGCATGACAGGCTGTTACTGCTCAGGCATACTGGTACAACCAGTATGTTTTCTCTATGAATGTCATACAGTCTTTATTCATGCTTGTTAAGAGGAATAAGGAGCATCCAAAAAAAAAGCAAGCACATGTGCTCTGTAGCTTGCCAGATTTATACAAAGTTAGATATCTGTGGGTGGTGATTTCTTTCTATTCCATGGGGCCTCATCCAATTTATCCTTTTTATGTAGTGATCTTAAGTCAATACTGCCTCAGTCCCACTCGTTTCCTTTCTTGCTATATTCCCCCTGTGGCTTCTTATAGCTACAGGTTAAGGATGCAGGAAAACCTACCTAATATGATGTATGCTGAGAAAAGACTAGCATAATTCTTTTAAGACCATCTTATTCAAGTCAGAGGTGTTTTACCCTCATGTTCACTCTGCCATAGAGTAGTGTTAGTGTCTCTGGCCTCATTGTCAAATGCATGATGTAACCACTGCAGGGCTAAATACAACCATGGCTGCATTCCACAGGCTAAATATTCTAGGAAATACATCTATTCACTCATCTAAATTCCACCTTGGGTTCAGGAGTGTCCCAAACAGATTTGAAAGTATAAGACTTCTATAGACTTACATCCTTGTATAGACTTACATCCTTGTATAGACTTACATCAGATAGCAGTGTGTGTGGCAGATAAGAGAGTTAACTGGGCTTCTACCCCTGCTGAACTGTTTGGGGAAACCCTATTCCCAGGGAGGTGCTGATATGGAGCATTGCACATCTGGCCTGAGCCAGTTTTGCAGAAGCTGAGGAGCCTCCATTATGCTAAGAGCACATTTTTCTATTTTCTCTGCTGGCTTAAACCTATCAATTGTAACTGTTGATTTTGGGGGGATCACTATTATAGCTGTTAACTGTGGTTTTAGACTAAGCTTGGGGGCATCTGGACTGCTTTCCTTGTATAGACTTACATCAGATAGCAGTGTGTGCCCACGGTTCAGGAACAGCCTACTGGCCAGAGACACTTAGGTTCCTGCCCACCCTACCCCTCGCCTCACCCACCCCAGGGGCTGCATTGCCTTTATAGTAGTCACATAAGAGCCATCTACCCTTTTTTACTTGGGTTAAAAGTCCACATCTTCATCCGTTCTTCTTCTTCTTCCTCTTCTGGGACTGCTTAACCAACATGTTGTGTATTCAGTGCAATAACTGCGGTACATGAAATGAGAGTCAGAAGTTGTAAAGATGTCTTACACATTGGAACATGGAACGTACGAAGCATGAACCAAGGGAAGTTGGAGGTGGTCAAGAATGAAATGGAACGTGTACAACTTGATCTGTTGGGTGTCAGCGAACTGAAATGGACTGACATGGGGCACTTTGCATCAGATGATCACATGGTCTACTATGCTGGAAATGAAAGACAAAGAAGAAATGGTGTTGCATTTATAATAAAGAAGAAACTTGCAAGAATTGTAATGAAATACAATGCAGTCAGCGAACGCTTAATCTCTATTCGTCTACGAGGATTGCCTATCAACACAACTATAATTCAAGTATATGCCCCAACAACAGCTGCAGAAGAGAATGAAATTGAAGAGTTCTATGAACAAGTACAAGCTGAAATTGACAGAACATGCAAACAGGATATCCTGATAGTCATGGGTGACTGGAACGCAAAAGTTGGCAACAAAGAAGAAGGCAAAGTAGTTGGAAAATATGGACTTGGCAACAGAAATCAAGCTGGAGAAAGACTGATAGAATTCTGCAAGACCAATGATCTATTCATCTCAAACACCTTCTTCCAGCAACACAAGCGGCGACTGTACACATGGACTTCACCGAATGGATTATATAAAAATCAAATTAACTACATATGCGGAAGTCAACGATGGAAAAGCTCTGTAACATCAACAAAGACAAAACCTGTAGCTGACTGTGGTACAGATCATCAACTACTAGTATGCAAACTCAAGCTAAAGTTGAAAAAGAGCAAACCACTCATGAATGCAGCAAAATATGACCTTGAGAATATACCACTGGAATTTAAAGACTGCCTGCAAAATCGATTTGCTGCTTTAGATACAAATGACAGAGCTCCGGAAGAGTTATAGAATGACATCAAGAAGGTTGTGTTGGAAGAAAGCGAGAAGTCTCTACAAAAGGTGAAAAAGCAAAAACAGCCAAAATGGATGACGGAAGAAACTCTGAAAATTGCCCAGAAACGCCGAGAAGCTAAAGCCAGAGGAGAAAGAAAGACAATCGCAGAACTCAACAGAGATTTCCAACGTGCGGCAAGACAGGACAAGGAAAAGTACTACAATGACACTTGCAAGGAAATAGAAGCAGAAACTATTCGAGGAAGAACAAGATCGGCTTTCCTAAAGCTACGAGAGTTAAAGAAAAAGTTCCAGCCTCGAATTGGAATGTTACAAGATGCTCAAGGTTCTATGTTGAATGATGCTGAGAAGATCAAGAAAAGGTGGAAGGAATATACAGTTTTTATATGATAAAGATCAAGTGGACCAACAGCCGTTTCAACCTGTACCTTATGATCGGGAACCATTGGTGATGAAAGAAGAAGTTGAAGCAGCATTGAAAGCCTTATCAAAGAACAAAGCACCAGGCATTGATAGCATTCCCATAGAAGTATTGCAGCAATCTGATGCAGCTGTTACCGTACTCACAAGGCTCTGCCAAGAAATATGGAAGACAACATCATGGCCAACTGACTGGAAAAGATCTGTGTTTATACCAATCCTAAAGAAAGGTGATCCAACTGACTGTGGAAATTATCGCACAATCGCTCTGATCCCACATGCCAGCAAGATTCTACTGAAGATTATTCAAAAGAGACTACAACCATACCTGGAACAAGAACTACCTGAAGTGCAAGCAGGGTTCAGGAAAGGGCGAGGAACGAGAGACATCATTGCGGATGTGAGATGGATCCTTGAAAAGACTAAAGAATACCAAAAGGATATCTATTTGTGCTTTATCGACTATAGCAAGGCTTTTGACTGTGTAAACCATGAGAAACTCTGGGCCACATTAAGAAGCATGGGTATACCAGAACACCTGATCGTTCTCTTGCGCAATCTGTACATTGATCAAGAAGCAACAGTTCGAACGGAACAAGGAGAAACAGAATGGTTTAAAATAAGCAAAGGTGTAAGAAAAGGCTGCATACTTTCCCCCTACCTGTTTAATTTATATGCAGAACAAATCATCAGAGAAGCAGGATTGTATGAAGACAACAGAGGTGTGAAGATTGGTGGAAGACTCATCAACAACTTTCGCTATGCTGATGATACCACATTACTGGCTGAAAGTGAAGATGATCTGAAACATTTGCTTATCACAATCAAAGAACATAGTCTCAAAATGGGCCTGCACCTTAATGTAAAGAAGACAAAGATCATGACAACTGGCATAATCAACAGGTTCATCGTTGAAGGAGAAGAAATTGAAATTGTGAACAACTTTAACCTACTTGGATCAACTATCAATAAAGAAGCAACAAGCAGTCAAGAAATCAGACGACGCATTGCTCTTGGCAGAATGGCTATGAAAGACCTAGATAAGATTCTCAAGAGCAGAGATGTCTCTCTCCATACAAAGATTCGACTTGTTCAAGCCATGGTATTTTCAATAACATCATATGGATGTGAAAGCTGGACAGTGAAAAAGTTAGACAGGAAGAAAATTGATGCCTTTGAATTACGGTGCTGGCGGCGAATACTGTGTATACCATGGACTGCCCGAAGAACAAACCAGTCGGTACTAGAGGAGATCAAACCTAAGCTTTCTTTAGAAGCTCAGATGACAAGACTTCGACTTTCATACTTTGGATACATCATGCGAAGAGAGAGATCATTAGAGAAAGACATTATGCTTGGCAAGATAGATCAATGCAAAAGAGGAAGGTCAGCAATGAGATGGATCGATACAATAACAGCAGCTATGGGTACAGTCTGTCAACAATGAGCCGCCTGACTGAAGACCGAACACAATTTAGGATAGCTATCCAGAGGGTCGCCATGAGTCGACTCCGACTCGACGGCACTTAACAACAACAACAACTGCGGTACTTTCATTTTAAGACGAATCATTTGGAGCCTAAGAGCTTGTCCTATGTGCCTCAGGTCAGCTGTCATGCATGACGAACTGACTCTACTAAGGAAAAACCTAGCTGCCATGCATAAAGAAGTGACTCTACTGAGGGAGGAAATTGCTGCAATGAAACGCACCTCTTCTTGGATACAAACTGAACAAAGTCCACCACCGCTCCCACAAAGAATCAAACACCACAGGAACAAATGAATCACAATGGGTTCTGGAAGATTGCGACCTGTAAAGCTGAGACATCCTATACACCAAGAGATATCCCTGCATAATGCCTTCTCTGCCTTGGCTAATGAGGATGCTCAATCCAATGAAACTGAAGGGCCCTTAAATGAGTCAGACACTGCCCAATCTCCTGCTAAAGCACCAAATATGAAGAAAATCTCACCAAACAGAAAACTACTATTACTTGGAGATTCCATCATCAGAGGCACCAACCTGGGAACACAGTTCAAAGGAGAGAAGACAGTCATGTGCCTACCAGGCTCGACAGCCAGCAGGAATACAAACCAAATTGTTGAAGTACTTAGCACAAAAAGTGAACACTCCAAACTTGATGTTGTTATCCACTTGAGCACAAATGACCTGGCTAGAAACAGTGCCTCTACAGTCCAAAAGGACTTCCAATCTCTGGGAGAGAAACTCAAGCCCATTGTGAACACTTGCATTCTCAGAGGTTCTGCCTGTTCTTGGTAAGGGGAAAAAAAGGCTGCATCGCATTAACAGCTTTAATACATGGCTCCAGTCCTGATGCAAACAAGAAAGATTCAGATTTATTGGCGACTGGGGAAACAGATGGACCAACAAGAGACTATACGGTGCTGATGGACTACATCTCTCTGTCACGGGGAAAAGAATCTTAAGTGAAAAATTCAGGCACTATATGGATATGCATTTAAACTAGGAAAAGGGGGTGACGGATGTGGAAGGTCAAGACTGGCACACCACCCCCTGTAGAAGCAGAATAATATCAGAAACAGACACACTTTTAAACCAGTGGGAAGATGTGGGCAGAACAAAATCAATGCAAAATACACACAAGTCAGGTAAATGCTGAAAAGCAATGAGCACAAATGCTCGAAGCTTAGCCAACAAAGTTCTGGACCTGGAAGCCCTAATGGTGGAAATGGATTTGGACATTGTGGCCATTACAGAAACATGGTTCAATGAATCGCATGATTGGGATGTAGCCATAACTGGCTATAATCTATTCAGAAGAGACAGAGAAAATGGAAAAGGAGGAGGCGTGGCCTTGTATGTCAAAAGCAGTATTAAAGCTACTGAAATGCAGGGGGCATGGGGAAAAGAAGAAGCGCTCTGGATTGCGTTGGAAAGAGGAGATGGCACTGTCATCCATACTGCTGTAGTCTACAGACCTCCGACTCAAGTTGAAGAGATAGATAACGATTTGATTAAAGATATTTCCAAGATAGCCACAAAGGAGGAAGTAATCATTTTGGGTGAATTTAATCTACCTGATGTGGATTGGAATGATCCTTCTGCACATCTGGAAAGAAGCAAAACAATTGTAGATGCTCTCCAGGATGCATCACTTAGACAAATGGTCATGAAACCAGCCAGGGAAAGCTCAGCGCTGAATTTAGTGCTCACCAACGGTGATAGCGTGTCAGATGTCTGCATGAGTACCCCTGCGAGCAACAGCGATCATTACACAGTGTGGTTTGAGATAAAAGCCAGGGTACAGGTCAAACATAGCAAGCTCAAAGTCCTAAACTTCAAAAACACTGACTTCAATAAAATGGCCAAGTACCTAAAGGAGGAGATGACAGGGTGGAAGGAGATAAAGGAAGTGGAATTGCAATGGGATAAACTAAAGGTGGCAATAAAAGGGGCAACAGACAAATATGTTAAAAAAGTAAACAAAAAAAAGAGGAGAAGGAAACCTATTTGGTTTTCCAAAGAAGTGGCTGCTCAAATAAAGGCAAAAAACACAGCTTTCACAAAATTCAAAAGCTTGCAAACAGAAGAACACAGAAATGAATACAGGATCAAACTCAAAGAGTCAAAAAGAGAAATAAGGATAGCAAAATCAAAGGCAGAGGAAAAGATGGCTAAAGATGTTAAGGGTGGCGACAAAACTTTCTTTAGGTATATTCGGGAAAGGAAGAAGATCAGAGTTGGAATTGCAGGACTCAGAAGTGCTGGGAAAAGACTCGTGGAAAGTGACATAGAAAAAGCAAAATTGCTAAACAAATACTTCTGCACTGTTTTTACTAAAGAAAATCCTGGAGATGGACCAGCTGGGACTCCCAAATATAAAAATGGGAACGAAGCAGATACCACACCATTCACAGAAGATGAGGTGTTGGAACAACTTGCTAAACTGAAAGTGGGCAAAGCCATGGGACCGGATGGGATACATCCCAGGATACTGAAAGAGCTCAGAGAAGTTCTACCAGGGCCGTTAAAGGATGTATTCAACAGATCCTTGGAAACAGGAGAGGTTCCTCAGGACTGGAAAATGGCTGATGTCGTACCTCTACAAAAAGTGGTGACAGGGAAGAAGTGTCAAACTACAGACCCGTGAGCCTTACCTCGATGGCGGGAAAAGTAATGGAGGCACTCCTGAAAGAGCAAATAGTGGACTTTCTCAAAACCAACAGGTTGCAAGATCCGAGGCAACATGGTTTTACTGAAGGACAGTCTTGCCAAACTAATCTGATTGAGTTTTTTGACTGGGTGACCAAGGAACTAGATCAGGGGCATGCGATGGATGTCATCTACCTGGATTTCAGCAAAGCCTTTGATACTGTTCCTCAAAGGAGGCTTGTCAATAAACTCAGTAGCTTGGGGATGGGTACCAAGATAGTAAACTGGATTAGACATTAGTTGACTGACAGACGACAGAGGGTGATGGTATATGGAGCTCACTCGGATGAGGGGAAGGTGATTAGCGGGGTGCCCCAGAGTTCGGTCCTGGACCCGGCACTGTTCAATGTATTTGTGAGTGATATTGCTGAAGGACTGAATGGAAAAGTCTGTCTTTTTGCAGATGACACAAAAATTTGCAACAGAGTGGACTCCCCCAAGGGAGTGGATAAAATGAGGAAAGATCTACAAAAGCTGGAAGAATGGTCTAATGCTTGGCAATTACGATTTAATGCGAAAAGGTGCAGTGTCATGCACTTAGGTAGCAGAAATCCAAGGGAAATGTACGCGATAGAGGGCGAGAGGTTGGTGTGCATGGTTCAGGAAAAAGACCTTGGTGTGATTATCTCTGATGATCTCAAGGTGGCAAAACAGTGCGAAAAGGCGGTGGCAAAAGCCAGGAGGATGTTGGGTTGCATACAAAGAGGGATTACCAGCAGAAAGGAAGAGGTACTTATGCCACTGTACAGGTCGTTGGTGAGGCCTCACCTGGAATACTGTATTCAGTTTTGGAGACCATATCTTGCAAAAGATGTAAAAAGACTGGAAAGTGTTCAGAGGAAGGCGACCAAAATGATTTGGAGCCTGCATCAGAAGCCTTATGAGAAGAGACTTGAAGACTTAAATATGTACACTTTGGAGGAGAGGAGGGATAGGGGAGATATGATTCAGACCTTTAAATACTTAAAGAGGAACAATGAACAAACAAACCTCTTCCAAAGACGGGGAAGCTGCAAACTAGAGGGCATAACATGAAGCTGCAAGGTGGAAAATTGAAAGGCAATGTCAGGAAATATTTTTTCACTGAAAGGGTGGTGGATGCTTGAAATGCTCTCCCGATGGAAGTGGTGGGGGCAAACACGGTGACGGAATTTAAAACAGCATGGGACAAGCACAGCGGATCCCTTTACAGCAATAGGATAAAAACAAAATAAACTGAACCTTCTAACTTCTCAACAAATAGGGGTGTCCTACATGGAGTGGTGGGTCCACCCTAAACAAAGACATGGGGAGGGGTGACCTGCACAGAGCGTCAGGTGCACCTACTCTTGCCGTATTGCTGGGCAGACTGGATGGACCATGCTGGTCTTTATTTGCCGTCATTTACTATGTTACTATGAAAAGACAAGGTCACAATGTCATTCACTGGTGTTTCCTGAAGATACTCTAGTACAGTGCTTCCCAAACTCTTATCCAGGGACTGATCAAGGATTTCTACCACACCAGGTAGAAGCTCCAGCCATGCTGACCTCCCCCCTGTGCTGAACCATGCCATTGCCCCCCCCCCCTCAGCTGCTGCTGATTCTGGCAGCAGGGAGGCAGCAGCTTGGCTTAGAGTGGCGGCAATGACAGGCCATGTGCTTCGGAAAACATGGCCTGCGTTTCTGACCCCCCTCTGACATAACTTCCTGTCGGAGGAGGTTCAGAAGCACCAAGCCATGTGTGCTGAAGCTCATGGCCTGCCATGGGCGCTGTGCCATGCCACCCACAGAGGTCTGCTGCCCTAGGTGGCTGCCTAGTGGATGGGCCAGCCCTGCTCTTATCCTATAAAAGCAGGGCTGGAACTTCTATTAGACAAACTAGGTGGTCGCCTAGAGCACCAAACCTTTTGGGGGGAAAGGCATAGGGTCAGTCTCTCCTAAATTCCTTTGGGGCAGACAGAAGGAAAAAACAAACAAACAAACCCTAGTCTGCCACAGCAACTACTTTCCGTCCCTCTTCTCTCTCTTCAGATGGGTGGGACTAGCTGCTATCAATCCTGCTGCTTCATCCTATCCATTTGCAATCTTGTTTCCCTATGTGATCATCCACATGGTGCACTGGAAGATAAAAATATCATCCTCAGGCCTTTCCCACTCATGCAGATCTAGAAGAAAAAGTCCTTGGCCAGGAAGCCACTGCCTCCCAACTGCTCATTCCACCCATGCAAGCTAGAGAAAAAAAGATCAGTCTGTTCAGCTACCTCAGCCTCTTGCCTTGCCCACAGCCACTGGGATGGAAATTCAGCAGTGCTTCACACTCCTCCACTAAATAGCCAGCAAAGTAACAAGTTTGGCCCCTTTAAATCCTGCTCCACTGGCTGCTAGTACCTCTTCCTTCCCTTCTACACAAATATGAACTGCATAGGAGAGAGAAGAGAGGCTAATAGCAAGAGGAGCAGCAGCGCTATAAACAAAGATGGCTACCCTGCTTTCATGCGAGGCCAAAAAGGATGTGGAAGGCCCAGGAGGAAGACAGAAAGCAGTTAGGAAGTCTGATGGGAGTAGAAGGGACAAAGGGATTGGGGCAAGGAGTGAGATAATAGATACTCAAAGAATGGTGGCGGGGAGAGATAGAAACCAGGGAATAATTTAAACTTTTGAAGAATGACCGTATGTATGTTTCAACATACCGGAGCAGAGCGGGGTGGCGTGGGGGGGGGGTACAAGGGTAAAGGTTTGCATAAGGTCCCTAATATTTCTGCATTGGCCCTGTATATGACCCCTTTTTAACATTTAAAAATGCTCATGACCCTAGATAATGAAAACAAAACAGCAAAGCTCTACTCCCCTCCCATCTCTCATTTACTTTCTCCTCCCCACGGCCAACTTAAGAGCTGAGTCACTGACTCTACTACTACTACTACTACTACTAAGCATTTAGAAAGCGCTACCAGGCACACGCAGCGTTGTACAATGAAAACACAAAAAGACAGTCCCTGCTAAAAAGAGCTTACAGTCTAAAAGAACAAAGCAAGAAAAGAGTAAAAAAAGATAAGAACAAGGGCAAAGAGACAAGAGCAGGAGAGACAGGACAAAGGAAAGAGGTAAGAACAAGTGTAAGAGGAAGAAAGAAAGGTGAAAGAAAAGAGGGGAAGGAAGGGAATAGCAAAATCAAGAGCCAAAGGCAGAGGCAAAAAGATGAGCTTTTAACTTGAGTTTGAAGAGGGGCAAAGAAGATGCCTGAAGTATAGACAGAGGAAGTTTATTCCAAGTGTAAGGAGCAGCAAGGTGAAAAGAGCAGAATATGGAGTTGGCAATAGAGGAGAAGGGCATAGCAAGAAGCAACTGGGAAGAATAACAGAGTACATGAGGGGGGAAATAGGGAGAAATGAGAGAAGAGAGGTACTGAGGAGCCACAGAGTGAATGCACTTATAGGTCAGAAGGAGAAGCTTAAAGTGAATACGGAAACAGATAGGGAGCCAGTGAAGAGATCTGAGGAGAGGAGTGATGTCGGCAAAACAAGGCTGACTGAAAATCAAACGGGCAGCGGAGTGCTGAATAGAATGAAGAGGGAAGAGATGAGACTGAGGGAGACCAGCAAGCAGGAGGTTACAATAATCAAGGCGGGAGGTGATTAGGGAATGGATGAGGGTTTTAGTAGTGAGCTCAGAGAGAAAGGGGCGGATTTTGCCAATGTTGAAGAGAAAGAAGCAACAGGTCTTAGCGATGAGTTGGATATGAGAGGAGAAAGAGAGCGAAGAGTCAAAAATAACACCCAAATTGCGAGCAGATGAAACAGGTTGGAGAACAGAGACTGAAAAAGAAGAAGGAGAAAGGGAAATTTTATGAGAAAAAACGAGAAGTTCAGTCTTGGCCATGTTCAATTTCAGGCGGCAATGGAACATCCAGGCAGCAATGGCAGAGAGACAGCAAAAATGATCCGGAACTGGAAAACAGAAGAAAGATCAGGAATAGAGAGATAGATTTGGGAGTCATCAGCATAGAGATGGTACTGAAAACCATGAGAGGTAATAAGTGCACCAAGGGATTGGGTATAGAGAGAAAAAAGAAGGGGACCCAAGACAGAACCCTGGGGGACATCAACCGAGAGCGGGGTAACAGAGGAGGAGGACCCACCAGAACATACACTAAAGGAGCGATGGGAGAGATATGAGGAGAACCAGGAGAGAACAGAGTTCCTAAAGCCAAGCGAGGACAAATTGGACGACCTGGGCGATTATCCAAAGACTTATGTATCTTTGGCAAGATATGTAGTCACTTCCAGAAATTCAAACTCTTTGTTAAATGCCCCAGTTCAAGACCTGTTTGGGAAATCGAGTCAAGACTGGTCTTTAGGGGAACAGTGGAATCCTCATCAAGTCTCTCATAAAACTGCTTGTCCTGTAACTGCTTATTCACCTCCTTTACATAATCCAGTGTATTCATGAGAACCAATGATCCCCTTTTATTCACTGGCTTTATTATCAGTTTCATATTGTCTCTAAGGGTCTTGTTTCTAAGCAGTGGTAGCGGCTTCTGAACGATATCGGAGCCATGGGCCCCACTGAATTCAATGGGGCAGCGGCTCCGATATCGGTCAGAAGCCACTACCTCTGCTTAGTAAACAAGCCCCTAAGTTTAGCAAGATCAGCCTTCTCATCCTTAGACATATTGTAATGCATCCGTGTAGCTTCCATATATAGGGACTCAACTCTTTTTGTTACTATCTTTTCAAATGTATCAATAACAGGGTTGGCGTTACCAGGGGTATCTGAGTAGAGGGCTTCTTGATGACAGAATTATCAGTCATACCACTGTCCTGTAATGCAAGGCAATCTGCAATCTTAAGTTTTCTAAAAAACTTTATAGGTCTACCTTAATTTAAAGGGGTCAAATCTAACGGACGGAACACAGCACAAACCTTTGTTTAAAACCTGTAATTCTACCTAATTCAGAGTGTAATGCAAGAGGTTAAAAATGGCACTATCTGATTTTATTGTGAGAGCCTGCGATTGAAAGAACCCCTCCCTCTTCCTCATATAGGGTAAAATGACCTGGTGTGTTGATAACTGATTCTGTTAATTGTTTTGAAAGTGGGTGTGTTGATTGTATTTCTACTGCACCTTTCCAAAGGTTGTCCATTTGAAATCTCGACTAGGACCTGCTTGTTGGATGGAAAATAAAGAGGCATAATTATCAGGGTATTCATCTATATGGGAACAGCTTCATTTTCTAATAGGTTCACTGGTTTCATCTACAATATCTTCAGAAACCGAGACCTTGTTTGGTGTGTTTCAACTCTACGTCGAGAGGGGAATTCTCTTCGACCTGGTCGAGTCTTTTCCCATGAATAGACACATCCTGTTTTATAATCCGCCTTCTCTCTATGATATTTTTCTAATTTTTTATCTTTAATACTCTTCTGGTATTCCATAAGATTCTATTAGAGTCAAAGCGTGTGCATCAGCTCCCAGCATCAGCTCCCTTCTAGTTCCAGCCCACCCAGCATCTGCTCCCTTCTAGTCCCATTCTGCAACCCCCCTGCATTAGCCCACGTCCAATCCTAGCCCCCCAACAGCCCATTTCAGTCCAAGCTCCCCCATCAGCCATTTCCAGTCTTATCCTAGCCCCCCATCAGCCAATTCAGCCCATTTCAAGTCCAAGCCCCACCCCATCCCATTAGCCCATCTCCAGTCCTAGACCCCTCATCAGCCATTTCCAGTCCTATCCTAGCCCCTCCATCATCTGTAGTCTGCTGTCCTGGGCTGCAACTATCAATCTCTCATTCTTTGATTTCAGTTCACTTCTCCTTAACCATTCATGTGTCTGTTCTTGATCGACAAAGGGTTCCTGAAGTAACAACACTTTATCTGCCCTTTGAGCCCCTTCAGATGGCCTTTTTCAAGGATTTAACCGGGGTTTAGCTCCTATGTTCTTATGTAATCCTGAAGGGGGTATTCCTGTTGACTGTTGCATCTGCCAGGCAGGTATCTGATCTACAGGCTTTGTTCTGTAGGAAGTCTTTTCTGGTTATCTTGATGGTGTCGCTTTCTCTCTCTAAAGACAGTATCATCCTTCCAAGAAAGAAATTTCAAGGAGGTGGTGGCTAAAGGTTCAAAGGGTGGCTTCATAAGCTGGCAAGAACAAGATTTAAGTCCCATGCCACTGGAGGTGGTCTAATGGGAGGTTTAGTTATGTGGGGAAAAGATGAATCCCCTTCAGGTACCTTTATTACAGGTTGAATCCATCTTGTGCTAACGTCTATAACTTAGGCCTAAGAAACAGCTTGTTCTGACTTCTTCACACTGAAACTGCAAATCCAGCAAGATTGGACAATGAAATGACTTCATATCCTATCCCAGAGAGCTTACACAATGAGAATCTCTGGACACTATACATCTAATGAAAGACTGTCACATGGGCCTACATGGGCCTCTCGAATGCTCAAAGGAAAACGTAAACAACGAAGACCAACATCATTATCTACAGTTTATCTAACAGGAAACACGACTCGCAAAAGGCAAGTGAAAAAACAGGATATAAAAGCCAGCATACAGAGACAAGGCGAGTGAAACTGGAAACAGGATGCTACAGAGAGACATATGGGAAAGCAAATTTTCTTTGAATAATAAAAGAATGAGAGGAAATCTATCAGCAATTTTTAGATATAAATATGGAGAAAGAATCTTAATAGACAGACAGACTTTAGCTGATCTCATTGGAGTGAGGCTAATTTATGTCTCCAGGACTGTCTGTACTTGAGCTAGGCGCTTTGCAGGTTATGCTATGAAATTGAAATTAAAATTTGTATCTTATTAACAGCAAAGCTTGTTGTTACAGGCCTGGCAAATCTAAATGAAAACAATTTTATGCTTTTATAGTGGCATGAGTAAATTATTTAAAGTCCTGTATATGTATGTTGGGGTCGAACACAAACAGCCAAAAACAAAAATAGAAAATCCCTAATTAGGGGAAGCCCAGAAAAGCCCCAACAGTTAAAAGAAGGCCTCTCATGAATCTTGCTATAAGAGGATGAGAGGAAACAGGCTGTCCATTGAGAGGCTTGAGGGACGCTGCAATAGCACTCAAATGAACTCTTACTGAATTTGTTTTGAGGCCTGCATGTGAAAGATGCAGAAGATACTCTAGTAAAGAATTCACAGGTATTGCTAGAGGGTTAAGACCCTTCTCAGAACACCAAATGGTAAATCTTTTCCATTTGAAAGCATAGGAACGTCTAGTGGAAGGCTTTCTAGAAGCATGAATAATATCTTTGACTTGCTGAGAGATGGAAACCTTGAAGGTCTAGGCCTTCAGCAACCAGGCCCTGAGATGGAGAGACTGGGGGTTTGGGTGCCACAACGTTCCGTCTTCCTGGGAGAGAAGATCTGGAGCAGAGCCCAACTCCAGGGATGGAGCTTGAGAGAGATGCAGAAGTAGAGGGAAGCTTGAACAGTGTTTTGGGAATTAGGGGAATGGGTGGAAAGGCATAAAGGAAGTCTTGACCCCAGTGAAGGAGGAAGGCATCCTTGGCCTGAACTCCCTGACATGGAATCCTGGAACAGAACCGGGGAAGTTTGGCATTCCACGGACTTGCAAACAGGTCTATGTCCGGGGTTCCCCAAATTCGAAAAATCCTGGCTATCTGGTCCCTGTGGAGGGACCATTCGTGTGGAAGCAGAACTCGACCGAGTCTGTCTGCCCAAGAGTTTTGAACGCCTGGAAGATATACTGCCATAAGATGAATTTGATGCTCTCTGGCGAAGGCCCACAGTCGCAAAGCTTCGTTGCAAAGCGACAGAGAGCCAGTCCCCCCCTGCTTGTTTACATAGAACATGGCTACTTGATTGTCTGTGTGGATGAGGACTGTCTTGTAGCTGAGCAGGGAGTGGAACACTCTGAGAGCTAAGAAAATTGCTCTGAGTTCCAAGAGATTTATGTGTAGTGACGTCTCCTGTGGAGACCAGATGCCCTGGGTGGAGAGATCTTGCAGATGAGCTCCCCAACCCATTGGAGAGGCATCTATTGTAAGAGTTGCTTGGGGAAGTGACTGTTGAAAAGGGGACCCCAGCAACAGGTTTTGAGAGGACTTCCACCACTGGAGAGACCAAAAAAGGCGACTGGAGTTTGCTATTTTGTCTGACAGACAACCTGATGCCTGAGTCCATTGGGTGGACAAAGTCCATTGAGCTGCCCTCATGTGAAGGCGAGCATATGGAACCACATGCACAGTGGATGCCATGTGGCCTAAGAGTTGCAACATTTCTCGAGCAGTTAAAAGGGGCTTTAACTGTATTTGGGAGGCTAACTGCACCAAGCGTAGGCAACGGGCCTAAGGAAGATAGGCCCTTGCAGTTGTGGTATCCAACAAAGCCCCTATGAACTCGAGGGACTGAGTAGGGGTGAGACTGGATTTTGGGATGTTTATTACTAGTCCCAAATACTGAAGAACACGCATTGTGCAGATTAGACAAGTCTTGGCCTCTGCTTGAGATGGAGCTCGAATGAGCCAGTCGTCCAGATATGGGAAGACAAATATTCCTAGAGTGCGTAGAAATGCAGCTACTACTGCCATGCATTTCGTGAACACTGTTGGTGCAGAGGCCAGACCAAAAGGAAGCACCCTGTACTGGTAGTGCTTTCCTTGAAAAAGGAACCGAAGGAACCTTCTGTGAGTTGGATGGATGAGGACATGGGTGTACGCATCCTTGAGATCTAGAGAACAAAGCCAGTCCTGACTCTGAAGGAATGGAAGCAGAGCACCGAGAGAAATCATCTTGAATTTCTCCTTGAATAGAAATTTGTTCAATTCTCTGAGATAAAAGATGGGTCTGTAGCCCCCTATTTTCTTTGGAATAAGAAAATAAGGAGAGTAGAACCCTGTGCCTTGTTGAAGAAGAGGTACTTCTTCTATTGCCCCTTGGGCAAGAAGGATGGCAATCTCCTGACCTGGAAGGTTGAGGAGAGATGCTGGAGAATTGAACTGTTTCACCATGGTGTGGGGGGGAAGGCTTAAGAAATGAAGCCTGTACCCTTCCCTTATGATGTAGAGGGTCCATTGCTCTGCTGTGATTTGCTCCCATCTGGGAGCAAAGTAAGTCAACCTTCCTGGAATGGTAAGGGGCTCTGGTCCTTCCAGAGCTAGAAAGGCTAAGTTCTCTAGTAGCGAGTCAAAGGCCCTGAGGAGGCTGAGGCTGCTGGGCCGTAGAAGGTCTAGCTGCCTTTGACTTGGCCTGTTTAGGTGGTTGCTGACGCTTTGCAGCAAAACGACCTGCAGAAGATGCCTGCTGACCATAAGCAGGATAGTATCTTCCCTTTTTGGAAAAAGATGTCTTTTTAAACAATCTTTTCTTAACAGGAGCAGAGGTAGAATTTGAAAGTCGATCCAAAGCAGAGTTTTCAGCATCCATCTGAGTGGCCTTTGCTTGCCAATCCTTACCAAAAAGGTTTTCACCTGTACAAGGGAGATTTCCCAATTGATCTTGGACCCAGAGCTCCAAATCAGAAGCTTGTAGCCAAGCAATTCTGTGTGCCCCTATGGCAATAGCCGAAGCTCTGCTTACACACTGATAAGGAAGCTTATCATAGTTCAGGAGGGAGCTATAAAAGAGGTGAATTGGCTCTGAACAAGCAGCCTGTCTTTGCTGGTGGAAATACTAAAACAGAATGTTTTCATAAAAGACTACCAGTCCCAGAATGCACCAGGTTACAAACAGCCTTTAGGAGGGCTGAAGTGGGGAAACGTGTGTTCAATCAGGAGAGCTATGAGGTAATCCCCAATCACTCATCTCCAAGGGCAGGGCTTGATTCAGCACACCTGAGCTGTGCTAGGGTGGAGTGTCCCTCTAAGCACGTTAAAAGTAAAGGATATTCTACACAGAGAGAGAGAGCAGACAGAACCAGGAGAACAAGGAGAGACAGAAGCAGAAGCCATTGGAGAAAGAAGAGAGAGGACTACAACAGCAGAAGCAACGTGGAAGGAAGAAGAGAAAGACATCTTGGAGGTCTAAAGAAGGAGCCCACAGCAGTACGTGTGTTAGGAGTGATTCCAGAGGCAAGCATACTCCATTGGACTGGAGGAAGCCAGAGGAGTGGGGTTATAAAGCCAGGAATTCCCAGACGGCACCTTTGAAGGAGATGGCTGCATTTGGAAGGGGCCCTAAGACCGGTGCAAGAAGGTATGTGAAGAAAGACCCAGTGTCCAGGGATCTTGATTGGAAGGCTGGACATAAAAGCTGGATTACTTACTGGTCAGGATACCTGGAGAGGAAACCTAACAGCAAAGGAAGCTCAGGTATGAACTTTGATCTATGCCCTAGCTCTTCTCCAGGAAGACAGCAGGGAAACAAATATTATCCTGAGAGTGATCAATTAAGGAATTCCTCTGAGCCAGACCATGATATTGATTCCATGATATCTGAGGAAGAAGGAGATATATAAAATGATCAGAATGAATACATGGATTGCTCTCTGTCTAGGCTGCTGTTTTAAAGTACTTTCTCACTAATACAACAACCACCAAAAGGAACTGTAACTTGTTCTTTTATCTACCCAGAAAAGTCTCTGCAAGAAAGCTTTAGGGTAGGATTGAGCGACGTAGAGAGAGTGAACCAGCAAAGGGGTTTGCAGCTGGCTAATTATTGGTAATTGAGCCAGGCACAAGTGCACGTGAGCTCTGGAAGGAAACTTGATTTTTGGGTGTGTGAATAGAAGAAAGTTATCCTTGATAAAGAACAGTTTTTTGTTACTTTTGGGTTTGTTTTTGCTTTTGGAGCACTGCTAAGAAGGTCATTAGCAGGAGCCATCAATCTTTATTGATTTATTGCTTAAGAAGTTCAGTTACCTTATAACATGTTTTGTTTTTCCTGAGTACAATACTGAAGCAAGTGTCCTTTTGTGTTACCAAGTAAATCTGTGTGGGAGAATTAACCCCATGAATAAAATCTGTTTTTCTTTGCTTACACTCGAGCATCACAACTCATTATTTTGTGAACGGCTGATTCTGGTACGAATGAACTACATTTCCCACAATCCTTTGCAAGTCATAATATTTTGCCTTTGCCAAGACTGTGGACATTCACGACCAGCGCCCCCGTTTACAACACTCAAAAGAGTCAAAGGCTGCACGGTTGGAAAATTTGGAGACATCTTGGGCATGTAATTTCACATACCTTATAATTTACTGTTCATTGTAAACCGCACTTGATACTTGGGAAAGAGCGATATAGAAATAAGTGTTAAATAAATAAATAAATAAATGCTTGAGCCAAGTGAGAAACTCCTCTCTTTTATTCTCTGAAATGAAAGGAGTTAAAGTCTGCAGATGATCTGTGACTTCTTTTAGAAACATTCCTATATAGAGACTATAGGAATTGATCCTAGCAGCTAGCATAGCAGCTTGGAAAACCCTTCGGTCAAAAGCATCCAGGGTCCTGCATTCACACCCTGGAGGATTAGATGAGTGTCTTTTTGCACTCTTTATCTTCTTCATGGCAGACTCCACCACAATAGAGTGGTGAGGAAGCTGAGTCTTGTGGAAGCCAGGACAAGGAGGGACACGATACATGGTGTCTAACCTGCGAGAATGAGGAGAAGTGGTGAGAGGTGTCTCCCACATCCTCAACATGAGATCATACAGAATCTCATGAACAGGTAAAGTAGCTGCCTCCTTAGGAGTTTTAGGATATTGTAAAATATCCAACTCCTTGGCTCTGGGTTCTGACTCAGGGGCCACCGTGATAGAGAGGCCCCTAGCCACTTCCCTAACAAAGTCTTGAAAAGACAAGTCTTCTGGAGGAGACATTCTTCGTTTAGGTGAAGAAGACTCCTGAGGAAGAAGTATTGATGCTTCTACAGAACCCTCAGACTCATCAGAGTCCTCAGAGGAATCGAAGTATCGCCTGTCTGGATGCTCCTGTAAAGCCCAATAACCGTATCGAGTGGGATCGACATCGGGAGTAATCGGTACCGGTTCGGTACCGATGGGCATCATAGGACAGGGTACCGTTGCAGTCGACACCGATGTCGATGCCATCGGTACCGGTACCGGGAGCGATGCCGGTACCGGAACCGGTACCAGCAACGGGGATTGTTGTGGTACCGGAGGCGTCGCAGCCTGTATGAAAGCCGTTAAGGTGCGCTTCATGGTCAGAATCTTCTGACCCATCGACGCCACCAGAGTCTGGATGTCGGTACCAGTGGGAGCCACCGGTACCCCAGAACATGGCAACAGGTGATCTGTCGAGGCCGAGCCATCGATGTCAACCTGTGACCCCATAAATAATGCTTTGGAAGCCAGAGCTTCCCGCCGGGGTAATTTTGCCGGTGCGGAATCCTCGAGGGCAAGCCCGGAGGCATCTCGATGCTTAGAGGGAGATCTACCCTTCGAGGACCGGCCAGATTTATGCTTGGTTACCTGAGATCCATGGGAGGAAGAGGAGGCCCTGGAAGACGTTGATGCTACCGAAGCTGCATCAGAGGGAAACAGGGTACTGAGCTTGGCTGCTCGGTTCTGCCGACCTCTCTTAGACATCATGGTACAGGCCACACAATCAGTGATGGAATGGTCAGGTCCCAAACACTTTAGACACCAGTCATGGGTGTGGGTGACAGAAATAGTACCGCCACATTTTGTGCATTTTTTAAATCCAGAAGTGGGCTTCTCCATAAGGAAAATATTTTTAGGCCTAGGGCCGAAAAACTGAAAATGCACAGTAGAAATAAAGCATTTTTTTTGGGGGGGGGGGGAGGTTTTGAAAGAAAGAAAAGAAAGACCGGTGGTACAGATCCGACGTCGAAGAAGGCAGACGCGACACAAAAGAATAAAGAAAAAATAAAGAACTACTTCTGCAGTGACAGGAACATGACCTGCTGGCTCCGCGGAAAAGAAGAACTGGAGAGAGGCGTTTGGGAAAGGCGGGAAGGCAGCACGCAGGCGCTGTGGGATGCTCACAAAAAGCTTTCCTATTGGACGCTGGGGAGCGTTCCCGCGCAGGCTCCGTCGGTGCCGACGATACCCATTTGTGAAGACTCATTCCTGCTTGTTCCTGGAGATAAACCATATCCGGAGTTGTACCGTGTTGGTGTGTTGGTCTTGTGCAACACAGTGCGTGCCTCCACCTTGCCTTTGGTGTGCTTCCCACTGATGCGGATGTTGATCTCATGCAATGACAGTGCATATCAGAGATATGCTATCCAGCTCCATGTGTTGATGGCAGTTGCATGTATTTGTGAGTGATATTGCTGAAGGACTGAATGGAAAAGTATGTCTTTTTGCAGATTACATGAAAATTTGCAACAGACTGGATTCCTTTGAGGGAGTGGAAAACATGAGGAAAGATCAACAAAAGCCCGACGAATGGTCTGAAACTTGTCAGTTAAAATTTAATGTGAAGAAGTGCAGTGTCATGCACTAGGGCAGGGGTCGGCAACCCGCGGCTCCGGAGCCACATGCGGCTCTTTCTCACCTTTGCCGCGGCTCCGGAGCACACTGCCCGCCCGGTATTAAAACGTGGCGTTATGGGCTCCCTCCCTTCTTCTGCAGCCGCGGCTCCCTGCCTCTTAAGGAACCGCGGCTGTGCTTTTAAAATCATCTCGGAGCCCTTCCTGTCTTGACGGGCTCCGTGCAGCATTGTCCCGCCTCTAAAGGAAGTTTGGAGGCGGGACAATGCTGCACGGAGCCCGTCAAGACAGGAAGGGCTCCGAGATGATTTTAAAAGCACAGCCGCGGTTCCCTAAGAGGCAGGGAGCCGCGGCTGCAGAAGAAGGGAGGGGGGCTGACATGGAGGAAGGGGGGCTGACATGGAGGGAGGGAGCAGATATGGATGGATGGAGGGAGGGGGGCTGACATGGAGGGAGGGGGGCTGACATGGATGGATGGAGGGAGGGGGGCTGACATGGAGGACGGGAGCTGATATGGAGGGATGGAGGGAGGGGGCTGACATGGAGGGAGGGGGGCTGACATGGAGGGAGGGGGGCTGACATGGAGGGAGGGAGCTGATATGGATGGAGGGAGGGGGGCTGACATGGAGGGATGGAGGGGGCTGACATGGAGGGAGGGGGCTGACATGGAGGGAGGGGGGCTGATATGGATGGAGGGAGGGAGTGTGCAGACATGGAGGGAGGGAGCTGATATGGAGGGATGGAGGGGGCTGACATGGAGGGAGGGAGCTGATATGGATGGAGGGAGGGGGCTGACATGGAGGGGGCTGACATGGAGGGATTGGGGAGGCGGGCTGACATGGAGGGAGGGAGCTGATATGGATGGAGGGAGGGAGGGGGCTGACATGGAGGGATGGAGCACTGGTAATGGGGTTGAGGGGACGAGCACTGGAAATGAGCTGATTAGGGGAGGCTAGGACTGGTAATGATTTGATGGGGGTAGGACTGGTATTGGGCTGATTAGGGGAGGCTAGCACTGGTAATGGGGTTGAGGGGGGATTAGCACTGGAAGCGAGCTGATTGGGGGGCTTTGACTGGGCATGGGCTGATTGTGGGGAGGGGAGGATAGAGCTGCTGGCCCTGGAAGATAACTGGGGGCTAAGGCTACAAATGGGCTGATATGAGGGGATGGGAGAATGGAACTGGATCTGAGAGGGGCTGCCATGGTATTTGTACTAGAAGGGACTGGTCAGTGGGGAAGGAGGGGGACTGGAAGGAAATGGACACCAGTGGCAATCATGGGAATGCAAGTTGACATTGGAAGGTACTGGGAGTGAGGACTGGAAAGGGGCTGATATTGGGGAGGGTTACTGGGACTGGAAATAGGCTGATGGAAAGAAGTGAAGAAAACGAAAGAAGAGATAAGAAATGGCAGATGGACCATAGACCACAGAAAGAGAGCCAAGAGAAGAAAGGAAAGCAGAAGCCTCAGATCGGGACCAGCATGATCAAAGAATAAATTGGTCAGACAACAAAGGTAGAAAAAATAATTTTATTTCATATTAGTGATTTGACTACAAAATCATCGTCATTTTGAAATCAAATATTGTTACTTGTTGTTGTGATATTTTCTGGCGTATTTTTTTTGGTGTGCGAAGGAAGAGGGGTAGTCTTATACGGCGAGTATAGGCCAAACACCTATATTTTAACAGGAAAAGTAGGGGGTCGTATATAGCATTAAGGTAAGAAACAATATATGCAGTGTTAGATTTGTTTTAAATGTCGCAATGGTTTTGCGGCTCCCAGTTTTTTTTTTCCCTTCGGAAATGGGTCCAAGTGGCTCTTTATGTCTTAAAGGTTGCAGACCCCTGCACTAGGGAAACAGAAATCAGAGGGAATTGTTTGTGATAGGGGGTGAGAGTTTGGTGTGCAAGGACCAGGAGAGGGACCTTGGCGTGATTGTTTCTGAGGATCTCAGGGTGGTGAAACAATGTGACAAGGCGGTAGCAAAAGCCAGAAGGATGCTGGGTTGCATTCAAAGAGGAATTACGAGCAGAAAGGAAGATGTATTAATGCCACTGTACAAGTCGCCGGTGAGGCCTCACTTGGAATATTGTATTCAGTTTTGGAGACCATATCTCGCAAAGGATATAAAAAGACTGGAAAGGGTTCAGAGAAAGGCAACCAAAATGATTTGGAGCCTGCGTCAGAAGATGTATGAGAAGAGACTTGGACATAAATATGTACACTTTGGAGGAGGGGAGGGACAAGGGAGATATGATTCAGACCTTTAAATACTTAAGAGTATTAATGAACAAATAAACCTCTTCCAAAGACAGAGAAGCTGTAAAACTAGAGGGCATAACATGAAGCTGGAAGGGGGTAAACTGAGAGGCAATGTCAGGAAATACTTTTTCACAGAAAGGGCAGTGGATGCTTGGAATGCCCTCCCAATGGAAGTGGTGGGGGTAAAGACACAGTGACTGAATTCAAAATGGCATGGGACAGACACACTGGATCCCTTAATAGCAACAGGATAAAATAAAAATAAACATAATTAACTTTCAACAAATAGTTGAAACACCCCTAAACAAATAGTTGGTACCCCCCTAAACAAAGGCATGTGGAGGGGTGACCTACACGGAGTGGCAGGTGCACCTGCTCTTGCCGCCTTGCTGGGCAGACTAAATGGATCATACTGGTCTTTATCTGTCATCATATACTATGTTACTATATATGTTACTATGACTTTAATGATAGTTCACAGATTACTAATGAATTACATGGACACAGTGATTGCGGAGAAGGAGCACAAATATTTATTTTAACAATACAACAGTGCATCTCATACAGGATAATGGTCCCTCCCCCCCACCTTGAGTCCTCTTCAGCCAGTTGCAAGTGGCATTGGGGTGGAGTTGGAGCCCCTTGCCCAACATAGCCTGTGACAGGAATTGCAACTCCACATTGATAGCCCACCATCAGGTTCTGGTTCCAGGTGACAACTGCGAAACCCTGCTGTACCTCATCCCTGAGGACCTGCAGGTACAGCATCACATCAGACTCACTAGGGCCCAAGGGGACCTCATGGTGGGGCATCTGAAGTGTAGCAATCAGGAGCCACAGCTGTCAGAAACTGTGGCACACCAGTGGCATAGCAGTACTGCCAGTCGCATCTACCCCTCCCGTGTTCTTCTATGCTACCTTCTCCCTATCTCTATCTTTATTCAGGTTTTTGATGAACTGCTTAGGCCGAAGCATAAAAGCGGTGAATAATACAAAGGGCTGCAGGAAAAGGAAAAGGAACACCATTATCATTATAGGATAGGAAAAAGAGAAAGAAGAGATAGATATAAAAGAAGGAAGATAGATAGGATAGAGAGAGGGATGGGAACAGAAGGAAGAGAGAAAAAGACTGTGATTACTTATGATGGAAGGTTGGTGGGATGAAAAGCAAATTGAAAAAAGTGTGTTTTTAGTGCAGCCTTGAACTTGATGAAAGAAGATTTAGAGAGAAGGGTGTGAGGGAGGGAATTCCATAGAGGGACCCAGGAAGAAGTAAGAGGAATGCCATGTACGTTTGAGATCAGCCTGGGAAACAAAGGGAAGAGCAAGGCAGTAAGTATGGATTGAGTGCAGGAGATGGTAGGGAGTGTGAAATGAAGGAGGTCAGTGAGATATTGCGGGGTGGAGGTGCGAACAAATGTGAGTATCTTGTATTGAATTCTGAAGTGAACTGGTAACCATTGAAGATGGGCAAGGAGTGGAGAGACGTGGTCAAAGCGGGAGGAGAAGGTGAGAATGCAAGCAGCTGTTTTGAAGTAGTTGAAGTCTGTGAAGGTGATATTGTGGAAGGCCAGCTAGGTTGATGTTACAATAGTCAATTTTTTTGACGACTACTGAGAAGAGGAGTGTGGTCAAAGCGGCAGGGGAGAGGAATGGACGGACTTCCCGAATTTGAAAGAGATGGTAGAATGACTGTTGGGAGATAGATGAAATGTGCTCTGTGAACGAGAGAGAGATATCGAGAATCACTCAGAGTTATCTGAAAGAAGAAACCAGGGGTGTGGCAGTAGAAGAGAGGATAGGGGCTAGAGAAGGGGAGAGAGCGCCGAAGATATCCAAGTGGCAGAGGATTTAGAAGGGTTCAGCTGAAGGTAGTTTGAGGCCATCCAGGTGTGATTGAGGGCCAAACAGGAATTGAGTGGGGTAATGTCCCTCCTCCCCAGCTCCCCGTCCCACCCCTGTCCACCTTCTATGCTCATGCTGCATATCCTTACCCTTGCCATTCTACCAGCTCGCACCACAGCTGCTACACGAGCCTGCAGTCTCTTCTGCCTCATGGCCCTGAAGTGGCACACGAGTGCCTTGGTGGAGCGGTGGATCCTATAGCACCTGTGGATCAAAGTGACACAGTTAATCCTTCCCTTCCTTTATCACCTGTCATCTCTTTGTTGCCTGCATCAACCTCATACATTTTTCTTCTCTGCCATTCCACTGCTCTGCTAGTGCCATGCTACAGTCTGCCGTGCCCTACCATCTGTTGTCTTGCAATCGGCCATGTTCCCTATGTGACCTTCTACCCCTAGTCACCCAACTGTTCCTTCTGGACCCCTGGTCTCCCCTCGCCATCCTGCTCACCTGTGTCTATTACCTGCTGAACTGCTATTCCATTTGCTAGCCGCACTGTGCCCTCCTGCACCTGCTGCTGCCCACAACCCATCTCTTTTGGTGCACTTATCGGTGGAGGCTCTGCAGGATCGCTCACCATATGGCAATCACCTCCCACTGGTTGGCATATCTCTATGCAGTGTATACAGTATCGTTCTCCCTGCCAAGCACCAGGCGGCAGAAGCTTTTGGTCTCCATGTGAAATCAGGGAGCCTGCTGGCCATCATGCCACCTTCTCCACTGGTCCTCGTGCCTTGGCACTATGTTGCTGTATGTGCTTGCATATCATCACTGACGCTTGGATGTCCATGGGCCCGGGTGCCTGAATGGCGCTATGGATGTCCTTGTTGCTGTATTATGCATGGGATGGATGTGCGGCTCCCTTGTCCAGCCTGTGTCCATTTCATCGCATGTTCGCCATACTATTTCCTCCTGCCCTGTATGTCCCCAAGCCCAGTTCTATAGTCATTTATATTTGTCACACGTCCACATTTGGATGTTTGTGCCTAGTACGTCCCTTCTAAAATTCCCCTCCACGAATGTGACAGTGCAGAGTAACAAGCCCTTGATATTGATAAAATATGAGTTGAAACAAAAAAAAGTTAAGTTGGAATTGAAGTGCACTCCAAAATGTTTGGATGAATTTGATAAAGGTAGGTTATGACCTAACAGTGATTGCTGAAGAGTTGGAGGCTGAGTTTCTTGTCATCTACATAGCTTGTGATTTAAGAAGATTAATTTTTATTTTATTTATTGTGAGCAAATGGGCTATTGCAGCTAGGCACAAATTTAAAGAGATCTGCTGCTGTAGTCTGTTCGAACCATTAATTGCACGTCATCAATGTAATAAGAGCCACTGATGCTAAATAACTGAATAAGGGACTGATAAATATGTTTAATAATGGAGCCAAAATAGATCCCTGAGGATCCCCACCTGTTGTTTCATAAGAAGAGGAAGAAATGTTGTCTTTAATTACCCTAAAAGTATGAATACTGGGGAAAGAAGTTAACCATTGAAAAATGTGACCCTTAATACTTACAAATGACAAATGAGAAAGAAGACAATGGTCTATTACATAAAAGGCAGCTATAAGGTCTAAGGGAAACCAATATGGCATATTTGCCTTGGTTTAGAATATGCCAAATGTTGTTAAGAAAAGATGTCAGAATAGCCTTGGTGTTATGGCCCTTTCGTAACCCTGCTTGCACTGGATGGAGAGCCAATGATTTTTCAGCAAAATCCATCAATTGTGAGAAGATCACTTTTTCTGTAATTTTAGATACGTGGTAGACTAGAAATAGGTCTGTAATTACTGGCTACAGTAGGATCAAGAGAATAAATTTCCAAGAGAGACCTAATAAGAACTTGTTTCCATGTAGATGGAACTAGAACAGTGCTACGACTGGTAGTAATGATGGAAAGAACTGTTGTCATAAATTCTAAAAGAACAGGTTTTAGTACTGACTCAGGCAAAGGATGCAGATTACATGATGTGATATACATTGACTAAATGGTTTTTCCTAGACTAAGGAGCTTGGCAAAGTAAATGAAAACCAGGTAGATGAGGCCACAGGTTCTTGGGAGTCTAGAGAGGTTTACTGCTCTCTGACAGGACTTTCAGCTATCTTTTTGATTAAACTGATTAAACTTTGGTTAAGCCTTTCATTAAAAGTCTCCACTCATTTTCTCAGTTTATCTTCATTACATCTTCCCACTTTGGATTTTTATTTAGTAACCTTAGATATGGCTGCACTATACACCAATACAGATCAGACTGAAGCTTTATTTTTACTGAGTACTTTATTTATCTATGCTGCTCCACGCATACCAAAACCTTTTTTGCTGGATTTGATCCGCATTGTTCTCACACATAATTATTTCATATTTGAGGGGATTTATTTTTTTCAAATTTATGGCATTGCCATGGGGGCTACTGTGGCACCTTCAATTGCCACTTTATATATGGCAGATTTGGAGGAGCGTTTCATTTATCTCTCTCCTTTTTTGCTCGTGTAGGTTTTTGGAAGCGTTTTTTGGATAATATCTTCTTTCTATGGACGTCTACTTACGAAGATCTGCAGTTGTTTCTTTCATGGTTAAATTCTATTAAACCTAATATTAAATTCACAGGACATATACATCAACACCATTTTGATTTTTTGGATATTACCATTTTTAAGGACTCAGAGGATTTGAAAACTACATTATTTAGAAAACCGATTCAGAGGACTAGTCTGCTATGTTATCATAGTTTTCATCCTGGCCCACTCCGCAGAGGCCTTCCATTTGGCCAATTTTTGAGACTTCGTCGCCTTTGTTCTACCATAACTGATTTTTGTCATCAAGCCACTGACCTCAAACATCGCCTATTAGCTCGTGGATATCCTAAATCCGTTATTGACCAGGAATTTCATAGGGCACGCCATGTCCATCGTGAATGGCTTTTGGATGATGTGGATTCTACGCCTACCGACACAGTTGATTCTGTGGTTGGGGTTTTACCTTATATGCGGAATTCCACCCAGGTGGTCAAACTTATACGCCGACATTGGTCGATCTTGAGTTTGCACCCCTGTTTTGCCAAATCTTTTATGGTTGCCTTTTCTCAGGGTTCTAATTTACAGGACTTGTTGGTACGATCAGCGCCCCCGATTGATTGTCCTGTCTTTCCATCTTTGAAATTTTCTGGTCATACTCCATGTGGCAATTGCCAGTTTTGCTCTACTTCTTTATTGGGTTCAGCCTGATCGGACCCAGTTTCTGGCCGTTATGTGTGTTGGTGGACTACCTCTTGTGTGTCTATTTTTGTAGTATATCTGTTGGAATGCCCATGTGCTTTACTTTATGTGGGCTGTACCATCCATTCTGTCAAACTTAGGCTGGGCGAGCATGTCTCTTGGCTACATTTGAAGGTATCTACGACACCTATTGTGGATCATTGTTTGCTGCACAAACATCAGTTCATTGACTTATGTTGGTGGGACATTACTCATGTCCCTTGGAATCCCCGCGGGGGTGACAGAATATCACGTTTGCAGTTTTTAGAATGCAGGAGGCCGCAGGGCTTCGTACCTGGCCGGCCGGTGGGTAACTGGGCTGGTGGCGCGGGGGCATCCCGTCAGGCTGCGGGGGCCGGAAGTATGCCACGAGGCCAGGTGGCGTGGTTTAAATTGATTGGCTCCCGCGGCCGAATGGCGGCGGCGGGAGCCAATCGGAATATGGCAGGGGGAGGGGGAGGAGGCTGAGGAGGAGGACCTGCCGGAGCGGGCATTCTGGCACGCGGTGGCAGGAGACAGCAGACGTGTTGGGTTCGCTGTATATTGCTGCTGTTATTTTCGTTTTTTTCTTTGTGTTTCAGGCTTGTTCCTGGCTGGTGTTTGCGGTCCGTAGCAGCTGGAGGTTGCTGGTTTGGGTGTAGAGCACTGCCAGGGGGCAGCGAGGTGTTCGGGGCTGCTTGCAGTGCCAGTCTGAGCACGTGAGTTGGTGATCAGTGCGGGTGAGTCTGCAGGATGCCTGCGCGTGCTGGCGAGAGGGGGGGGAGGAAGGGGGAAAAGGAAAAGGGGGTCCAGGCGGTCTGGTAGTACCCCAAGGGGGGAAGGGGAGGGAATCAAGGGGTTTTGGCAGGCTCTTCTGGGAGCTCTGGTGGGGGGGCTGGTCGGTCCAGGAGACCCCAGGGTCAGAGGGGGGTTGGAGTCAGGCCCCCCTCATGGGGTAGAGGACCAGTGGGGCATATGGAACCCTTAGGTGTGGGGCAAAGGGGGGTTGCTGATGGGCCCCCGGAGGGTGTGCGAGTTGCCCCGGTGGGGGTGTCCCTGTCGGATGCTCTGGCTTCGGGAGCAGGGTGGGGGCTAGGTCCTTGGTGGGGGTGGGGGGGTGATGTTGGTGGGGCCGTGGGGGGTGCGCAGTTCCCTCCTGCAGGGTAGTCTAATGTGGGAGGGGACTGTGGGATGGTCGGGCAAGGGGGGTTATCTTCGGCCGGTGGGTCTCCGGCCTGGGATTGTTGGAGAGGCGGGGGGCAAGGCACATCTAGGGCTGATTGGCTGGGTGCCTGGTTACCCTCTTGGCCGGGGGCTTCCCCCCCCCCCCCCTGTTTTTCCTTATGTTCCTTCGCAGGCCCTGGCGGTGTGGCCCTTACCGGGAAATTTTCCTGCGGGAAGTCCAAGAGGAGCGTCGGACGGATCGGTGGGGGCAGCTACGGGGATGGCGGCGGAAGTCGAGCGGGTGGAAGGCTTACGCTGTGGTCAAGAGCCGGCGGTTACTACTGAGCTGACGGCGGGTGCCCCTGGAGCCAGCGATGCGGCAGGGCGCACAGGTGAGTTATTGGCAGAAGGTGGAGGAGTGATACCGGTTGGGGGGGCAGGTGTAGGCAGGTCGGGTAAGGCGCGGCGGAAGCGGAAGCATATTTGTCGGAGGCATCGTAGGGATGATTCGTCGTCCTCGTCTTCCAGTGAGTCCTCAACGGAATCGTCGGGTGGGGAGTCAAGGGAGCGGGTTTCGGTTCCCATGGCCCGGGGGCGGAGAGGCGTGGGGCAGTACCGACATTGACTTCCTTTTCGGAGTTGTGGGAGGGGGATCTACGGGCTTTGCGCAGGAGAATTTGTAAGAGGAAATATATTGATATTTTCCGGTTGTTGGAGGGGAGGCGGCACTCGGGCGAGAGTCGTAAGAAGAGGAAGGAAGATGAAAAGGCGGGGAGAATTAAGTGGGTGGCTCATAACGTGGTTAATTGGACTAGGGCTTTTCTGCGGTTGGCCAGCGTGTGGGATCATCAGTATCCAGAGCAGTACGGGATGTTGCTTGCGTACGCGGATTCTATATTGGAAGCCGCGCAGACACATGAGGGTTGGGCTTGGCTCAACTATGACGAAAAATGTAGGGATAAGATGGAAGAAAATAAGTCATTGTCTTGGGGGAATCAAGACATTAGCTTATGGTTGACCTTAGATGGCGGCCCAGTCGGGTGGTGCCGGGGGAGTAGGGGGTCAAGGGGGCATAAGGGGTGAGGGGACAGGCATGGTAGGAAAGGGGTGTTCCTTTCGTTACGGAGCCTTCGGGTCACAGAAAGCCGGGGGTGAAGGTTTTGGAGATCTGTGTTGGCGATTTAATAAGTCGTCGTGCCCATTTCCGGACTGTAAGTTTCGGCACGCCTGTTCCCTGTGTGGAGCGGGGTACTCTGCCCTCAAATGCACGAAGCGGGTCACCCCTCCCGCCCTTTCGCCTCCCAAGTAGTGCGGATTTGGGGGAGCGGGCTGTCACGCCGATTCAGCTAGAGGCGATGTGGCCGTGGCTCCAGCGGTATCCGCGGAAAAGGGCTTGGGAGGTGCTCGAGGATGGTTTTCGGGAGGGGTTTCGTATTCCGGTGCTAGGGGCGGTGAGGTCGGGGTGGGCAGACAACGCGTGTTCGGTGCGGCGTTTCCCACATGTGGTCCAAGCTGTTGAAATCTGAGCGCGAATTAGGAAGGCTAGCGGGTCCATTTTCCTGCCGGCCTTTTGCGAATTTAGTGGTGTCCCCCCTCGGTGTTGTTCCAAAGAAAGAGCCGGGGAAGTATAGGTTGATTCACATCCTGTCATTCCCGGTAGGATAGTCGGTCAACGATGTGATTCCGAAGCAATGGTATTCCGTGCGTTACGAATCTTTCGACGCTGCGGTCGATTTGTTGCGTCGCTGCAGGGCGCAGAGCTTAATGGCTAAAGTGGACATCGAGTCGGCTTTTCGATTGTTGCTGGTGCACCCGTCGGCTTTCCCGTTGTTGGGGTTTTATTTTGAGGGGGGCTGGTACTTTGACAAATGTATGCCGATGGGTTGCTCGATTTCCTGTGTGTACTTTGAGATGTTCAGCACTTTTTTACACTGGGCATTGATTCAGAAGGTCAGTTGTGCGAATGTTGTGCACCCCCTTGCTCAAAACTAAACAACTCACCCCCCCCCCCGTCTGAAACCCCATACACACCCCCGATTTACGTCATAAAAGGAAATAAATTCCAAAATATACACAAAACACAACCACTGTAAATATCCAATGTAAATAATTTAATGGTTGTTTGTATTACTAATACATCTTGAAGTTGAAGTTTTGTTCAATGTAAATAGTTAAACTTAACCGTTCATTGTAAATAGTTGAATCTGATTGTTCAATGTAAATGTATACATCTGTGTACAATTGTTAAAATGTTCCTTGTAAACCGCCCTTGATCGCTGGAAGGGGCGGTATAGAAAAATATAGATAAATAAATAAATAAATAAATAAATAAATAAATTTAGATGATTTTTTGTTCGTGGGTGGGGCGCGGACGCTTCAGTGTCGGGAGTTATTGGAGGGTTTTGTGACTTTGGCTCGGGAGTTGGGGCAGAGGGGAAGACAGAGGGTCCGGGTACGTGCATTACCTTTTTAGGCATTCAGCTGGATACGGTGGCAATGGTGGTGTGTTTGCCAGAGGTAAAGATTGTACGTTTGCGGGTGCTGGTGGCCAATGCGCTCTGAGCGTGTAAGGTCACGTTGAAACAGTTGCAGGCCTTAATTGGCTTGCTGAATTTTGCTTGTAGGGTTATACCGATGGGTAGGGTGTTCCTGCGGCGTTTGGCCATGGCTACGGCGGGTGTGACGAAGTCTTATCACCGGATCAGGTTAACTCGCAGTATTTGGGCGGACTTAGGAGTGTGGGACGTGTTTTTGCAGGAATTTAACGGAACGTCGGTTTTGATGGAGTCGGCTATTTCCACTGTCGATTTGCAGCTGTTTACGGACGCAGCCGGCGGCGGGGGGGTTAGGGATTTACTTTGGGGGGGCATGGTGTGTGGCGGCCTGGTCTCAGTTGTGGCGGGATGAAGGGCTAACGGCGAATATCACCTTCTTGGAATTTTTCCCTTTGTTGGTGGTTTTGGAACTGTGGCCGGACAGGTTGCGTAATCGCTGGTTAGTTTGGTATTGTGACAACGAGGCAGTGGTAAGCGTGGTGAATAATTACACGCCGCGTAGTCCGCAGGTGACGGCGTTGATGAGGGCAGTAGTTTTGGCTTGCTTGCGGCTGAATGTTTTGGTTAGGGCTCGCCATATTCCGGGTAGCACTAACAGTATTACGGATGCTCTTTCTCGTTTTAAGTGGGAGCAGTTCCGGATTTTGGCGCCAGCAGTGGACGCCCAAGGTGCGCAGGTCCCGGAGGGCTTATGGCAGCTTGGCCGGTGGAGATGCTAGCGTTGCTGCAGAGTTCAGTGGCGCCGGGGACTTGGAGGAGATATCAACGCGACAGTGACGACGTGGTCAGGTTTCTGGTGACTCGGGGGTGGCGGGAGGGCCCGGTTCCTGACCGCTTAGTGGCTGAATACATGGTCGCAGCAAAGGCCAACGGGGTGTCAAAAGCGACGGTGCAGGCGCTTCATTTTTTGCGCAGGCAGTTGGTTGGGGTGGCCCAGGCGGTTATTGCAGGGGTGGGAGCGCTCTTAGCCGACTCTGCGGGATACGCATCGGCCAATTACGCATGAGTTGTTGGCGCAAATTTCGGGGGCATTGCCGGGGGGTGGCATCCTCGGAGTATGAAACGCGATTGTTTCGGGCGGTGTTTAGTTTGGCGTTTTTTGGGGCCTTCCAAGTCGGGGAGCTGGTGGCGGATTCACACCGGGTTGCGTGCGGTTTGGGTCGGCGGCATGTGCATGTGGGCGAGGGGGAGATGCGTATATTGCTGGTGCGGTCCAAAACTGATCAGCGGGGGGAGGGGCAGTGGGTGACTTTGCGTGCTATAGGGAATTCCTTGACTTGTCCGGTGGCATCGATCAAGGAATATCTGAGAGTACGTCCCGCGGGGGAGGGGAATTTTTTCCTGCATGAGGATTCTCGCCCGCTGACTCGTTTTCAGTTTGCGGCAGTTTTGCGGTTGGTGCTGGAAAGGATAGGGATGGAGCCGGCGGGGTTTGCCCCGCATTCTTTCCGGATCGGGGCTGCTACCAGTGCCGCGGTAGAGGGATTGCCGCAGAGCGAGATTCAACGGATTGGTCGCTGGCGTTCTCAAGCCTTTCAGGGTTATGTGCGTCTGTGAAGTGGCTGACGGGGGGTTGTTGGGGGGGGGGGTGCTAACTGTTGTTTTGTGTTCCAGGTGAGGAACGGTGTCCTGGGACCTGCTGGTTGGTGGGCCACTCCTTTGTGCATTGGGCGGAGCGGAGAGCTGTGGTTCGGCCGATTGGGCTCAATCTTGGGATGGACCCAACGGAGCTGGGGGTCTTATGGCTGGGCGTGAGAGGGCTGCGTTGGATGCAGTTCCTGCCTTTGCTGCGACACCATGGACGTGTGGGGGAGTGGCTGAAGTTGCTGCTGATTCATCTGGGGGGCAACGATTTAGGATCATGGACTTGTAAGCAGCTGATCCAAGCGGCGAAGCATGATCTGAGTCAAGTGTTGCTAATGTATCTGGATGTCCGGCTATTATGGTCAGATATCATTCCACGGCCGGCCTGTTGGGAGCAGCGGCGGTGGTTGCGTGGGCTAACCAAGATTAATCGCCAGATTGGGCGTTGGGTGGGGGAGCATGGGGGTCTCCAGATACAGCATCCCTGGGTTGAAGTTTCTTGCACAGGTTTATACCGGCAGGACGGGGTGCATTTATCCCCTGTTGGGTTGGATTTGCTCCTTAATGATTGGCAGGAGGCCGTGGAAGTGATGGTTGGCAGGAGGTGCATCGGTCGCAGCTTGGGGGGGGCGGTTCATGAACTTGGAAGTGCCTGAACCGGTGGCGGGATCCCGGAGGTTTCCGGGGTCCGGAGCCATAGGTATTGGTTGGGCGGGGGTGGGGTACCCCCGACCCGGATGACCCCGGTGAGGCTTTTGCTAGTAATATGGCGAAGCCGGAGTAAGGGGTGGCAGGCTGAGCAGTAGCCTCGCTGCAGTGGCATCAGCGATGACCTCACTTTGCTACTCACATGGCTGGTGAGTTATCGCTGTTGAGTTGGAGGCGGAAATGTTGGTTTGGAATTTTTGTGAAGTTTAAGTTAATAAAGCTGCGACCGGTGTTATGCCAACGATGGAGTACTGTGTGTTATTATGGGGAGTTGGGGGGGGGGTGAAGGGGGTGTGGGGAGGTGCACCGCGTCCGCCGTGCCACGGTTACAACACTGGATTTACTTACTGAATTCTGTACACCCACATGGCTTAAATCGGGAGATCGATTGGTTTAGCTTATTGTAACATTGTCCAATATCAGAAGGGCTTCCCCGATGATGATGGGTTTCTCCTTCTCTCATTGGTGGTTCTGTTTTTGAGTGACTTTGTTGATCAGCCAATCTTTTTCATTATTGCTCCTTGAAAAACTTTGGGTTTTTGGTTGGGGCGTTTAATGGCAGTTATTTTGTTTTGGATGGCAGGACCTACAGCACTTGAGACAGGGTGATGTTTTTGCCTGAAACGTGCACTTCATGTGATTATCCTGTTGATATTCTTCTATACTGCTGCCATATCACTATGCCACTATAAGATAAGTACTTTTGCACAGTTTAATGTTTTTTGAGAACTGTTATTTGATTAAAAGGGACACTGCCGGTTCGGGTGGGTGAGCTTTGTGTTTTCCCCTCCTCCGGTTCTGATCCGAAACACAGAAAAATAGTTTGTTGCTTTAAAAGGGTTTTTTTTTTTTTGAGGATCAATTGGTTTTGGTGGCTGCCTTTTTTGCTTTGATCTTTTTGATTAAAGCAGGATGCTAATGCATCTACAATTGGAAGGGTGGAAGAGAGAAGAGTGGCACCCCATTGTGCCTTGGGGTCATGCTATGGAGCTTGTTCACATCTTAGCCCTTTATGGGAGGCCAGCCATCTAGTCATGTACTCTACCAGTGATTTGCAGTGGCATTGTGAGTGAAGCCCATATGTTATATACTAACCCATCACAGACATGAGGCACATGTCCACTCACAACATGACACCAGTTGGGATGTGTCTGGCATTTGTGGAGACATTCCACATATGACAGTCATAGTCATTTGGCTCCCCAGGCATCACTGGAGGGCCCTGTATTCTCTGTGACAAGGTAGCAACATCGGCAGCACCCCAGGCTATGGTCAAACCTAGTAACATACTTGGGCCAAGACATCTCTTACTAGAAAGTGTCTGAGCTCTTGCCATAGCAGCCCTTGTACTCATGTAGCAACCTGACTTCCAGTCTCTGTTTGGATGATGTAGCTATGCCTACTCTCCCTCTCAAACATTATGTCAACTGGCCTCCAGATCTCTGCCATCATCTGCCAGAGGGAGTAGGGGACTAGTTATCCTGTGGGCCCCGATATGTATAGGCAGCCATAGGTTGTAATTGAGGCATACCTACATTTATGTCAATATGTGCAAAGTGTCAGATGTGGTATGACATGTTCCCAGTAGATAGAGTTGTAGAAGCAGAAGGCAGCCCTGCAGGGAATGGGATATTTTACCAGACAGAGACCATGCCTAAACATGTCCGAATGTGGCCTAAGTCTGGGTTCTTCACCTTTACTCTTGCCCATGCTGCCCTTGGCCTCATCTCCTTCTGGCCTGGGGAGATAGTTGCCATCTTAGCAAGGCCATGGGAACGCATGATGTGCACAGGACAATACTATCACATATTTGTAATCCCACCACAGAGGCAATCTCACATGTACACATCGAGAAGTCAAGTAGTCTCCCATATGGGTGTTTAGGTTCCAGTTTTATTAAGGGCATGGTTGCAGTGAACCCACAGCAAAGGGTAAGCAAGTCTTAAACTTCTTGGAGTACAAACAGTAAACAACATACGTAGTACATTTCAGGTAACAATGCTAGAGCTCTAGCCCCCTGCCCCTAAGTGCAAGTTAAAATGGATGAGCAGCTATATATACCACTAAAAACATATAAAACCCTTCCTTACCCCACCCTCTGTCTTCTACCAGGAGGTCTTCTCTGGGATTCAGTTGCATCTTCAAAAGGGAGTTAAAAAATCAGAATTGTAATATATGCACATGGATTCCTCTTGCAAATGTTCCTCTTTCCTGCCTTGACCCAGACTGTGGGGAGGAGGCAACTTCCTGTGTATACATACAAGTGAGATCCATTCAAGTAAAAGAGTACTCCATAAGAACTGTAATTTGGCTGTTGCTTTTGTGTTTGTTTGGTATTATGTTATATTAATTATTATGTATTTTATGTTAAATTTTGAGATTTTTGTTTTATATTACTTTGTAACTTAAATTTTAAGTTTATTTAGTTGTATATGACTTTGTATGTACCTCTTGTAATCTGCCATGTTAGTGAGTGAATATAAATTTTTTAAAATAAATAAAATAAATACAATGTACAATGCTAATCTCCCACATGTGTATCTAGGGTTGGGACAGTGTTTTTCATGGAACTTCCACAGATACACAAGGACTGGTGGAGATCTTGGAACAATTACCATATATGAGCAAACTATTTTTGCAATTATCCAACTGTAGGTAAGATACACAAGTATTGTGTAAAATGACTGTTCTCCTTGGAAAAGCAGGATAAGTGCTCACATTTGGGCGATGTCACTGACATAGCCCATATGGGAATTCTCTCAGCTGCTATTCTAAACTGTTTTTGTTTTTACTTTATATTTATTTGTATATAAACTTATATATCCAAGCAATAATATGGTTAACATGGTTAGCATCAAAATTAAACAGAAAATAAACCCACAAAGAAACAACCCAGATATTAAATTCACCCACAATATCAGCTAGGGGGAATACAGAAAAATCAAAAGGAAACTACACAAAATTATAGCGGGTTAGAGACTCTCGTGTCAGCCATGGGGGACACAATTTCTACTCTGGTATCTTCCCTAGCATTCAAGAAGTTCAAAAGTTGCTTTGGCTCAAAAAACAGAAAAGATTTATCATCATAGCAAACATAACAACGTGAAGGGAATTTCAAGATAAACATTGCCCCAAGGGAAAGAACCCTAGGCCGAAGGGCCAAAAACTCTGTCCATCTCGAATGATAGAGCCCATAAACTCATTGAAATTCTTGAAATATGCTTTAAGAATTAAGCTTGTATCTGGTTCCAGAAACAGCATAAGCAATAGAGTGGTTCTGTCTGTGACTACCTCTATCAAGTCCTCCAGGAATCTTGTAAGGTCCCCAAGACCACCCGTGATAGTCCCACTACTTTGATTACCCAGGCCCAGTGACAAATATTGCACCCGGGAGATGGAAGGAAGACACACCAGGGGGATTTTTAATGTCTCTCTGAAATATCTGCGTACCATCTCAAGGGGAGATAACACCGGGGACCTTGGAAAGTTCAGCAATCTTTAATTATTTTTATGAGCCTGATTTTCCAAATACTCAAGTTTTTTTCTGCTGCATTGTTCCCTCTTTCAGCTGGGCAACCTGTAGTTCACAAATGCAGCCAAGTTCTCCTTTCACAAGAGTAAGCTTCTCCACCTGGTCTGCTTGTACACTGGACACCCGCTGAAAGCCATGTTTTACTTAAGGTAAGTCTTGAGTTATAGTCCAAGCAAAACTAATAAAGGAAGAATGCAAAGTAGCTGTTAGGTCCCACAGTGCTTCCAACATTATGTGAGCAGGTTTCTACAACCCTGTACTTCAGGAGAGCTGAAGTCAGATCCCAACAACAGATCAATTGCAGGAGATAACCCGGCCTCACCAGTTAAACCCCGCACCAGATGAAAAGAAGATGCTTCGATCACTGGAGTGCCCTCTTCACACCCCTCTTCTGACATGCTTGTTGGCACACCACAGGGGAGCACAACACCAGCTGGCTCTGTGCTTCCAGGGTGCGCTGCTCAGGAGAGAGCCAAACTTCCAATGCGCCGAGAACTGATGACATTACATTCATTGGCTCTGCCGAAGACCGCTCCAGGAATGCGAGAGGAAAACACGCAGGCATCCAAATTTCATTGCACCTCTCCAATGGTAGGTGCTAAGCCCGAGGGTAGGCTAGCCTGCTTTCTTTTCTGTCTCCCCATACTGGGTTTCAGGCACAAGAAATGGGAGAGGAGAGCTCAGAATGCCAGCAGTACTCCTCTCTGCAGATACAGCCCGCCACTATCTTGATTTCCCACAGCTTCATTCTAGACTATTTTAGAAAGTTCTCAGTGCATGCGTACCTAATGATGCCTGCCGCTGCTGTGCCTGAGGAAGTAAGCCTCTTTTTTTTTTTTTGTGTGTGTGCCTGAAGAGCTCAAAGGACTTCCTATCACACCATGGTATTTGTTCATTTACTGCCATCATTTACTGTGATTTCTTTCACGTTTAAATACTTTTTCTACTTTTTAGTCATGCTGCCACTATGGGGCTTGTTTACAAAGCTGCGGTAGTGGTTTCCAATCATTATCGGAGCAGCGGCCCCATTGAAATCAATGGGGCCGCGGCTCTGATAACGATCGGAAACTGCTACCGCGGCTTTGTAAATAAGCCCCTATGAGTCTTCCCCCTAGTTGTATGACTTTTTTGGTCATTTTCAAATTTACTTTATTTTTCTTTGGCATTGCTTAGGTCCCCTTAAGCCTCAGATTTATCTGGATGCAAAAGATTTTTTAAAATTTCTCACAATTGAGCTGTTTGATTTTACCTCGGCTATTTTTTTCTTCGACTATGGAGGTCATTCAGAGGGGCGGATAGCAGTGTGCAGTCCCATTATCCATCCTGCCTCAATTCTGGATCCCATCCCCCTAGCACGGCTAGAGTCTCATTGCATGCAGAGCCAGAGGGGGCAGAGAGTGGGCGAAGCGGGGCAGGCAGAGGCAGCCAGACATACAGGGCCTATTCAGGTCATGGTCCTTATGTATGTGGGGGAGGGCAGGACATGTTTGTTCCACCTCCAGAGGTGGAATAAGCAGCCGTGAAGGTGGCGATTTGGCCCAGATTCCCCCTCCCCATGGCCAGGATCGCAGAATGGTAGGCCCCCATTGCCCGATCCGGGTCACAGCCAGCCTTGCAGAGGGGTGGGTAGCGGGGAATCGGGCGGGGGGGGGGGGGGCACTGATGTGGTGGGCCGAGAGAACGGGGGGGGTGGCTGTCCCCACAGTTATGCAGGGGCATGCTGGGCCATCTCGGAGTCAGATTCTGCACCTGTGGGAACATCTGACTCCTGTGAGCAGAATCTGGCACTAACAGGCCCTTTCTAACATAAGAACAGTTAGGAGGTATGATGTAACACACTCTTGCACCGAGAAGGTTTCTCCAGGGCCATGTGCCCATGAGGGAAAGGTTAGGATGGCTGTTATAGTGGGTGATTCAATCATTGGCCATGTAGATAGCAGGGTCACTGGTGGATGTGAAGATCGCGTGGTAACATGCCTGCATCGTGCAAAGGTAGAAGATCTCAATCGCCATATAGACAAGGTTTTAGATAGCGCTAGGGAGGAGTCTGCTGTCTTGGTACATGTTGGTACCAATGACATAGGAGAATCTGGGAGGGAGGTTCTGGAGGCCAAATTTAGGCTTTTAGGTAGGAAGTTGAAATCCAGAACTTTCAGGGTAGCATTCTCTGAAGTGCTTCCCGTTGCACGCACAGGGTGCAAAAGGCAGGCGGAGTTCCAGAGTCTCAATGTGTGGATGAGACAATGGTGCAAAGAAGAGGGGTTTGGATTTGTTAGAAACTGGGCAACTTTCTGGGGAAAGGAGATGCTCTTCTGAAGGGATGGGCTCCATCTTAACCGGGATGGAGTCAGGCTGCTTGCATTAGCATTTATAGAGAAGATAGAGCAGCTTATAAACTAAATAATAGGGGGAAACTGACAGTCGCACAAGAGCACATGGTTCGGAAGAGTGTATCCTTGAAGGATACTAACAAAACAGGGCAGTTAGGACATCCAAATAGAGGTTCCAGTAACGACAAAAGTTACCCAGATGTCCTTAAGTACAGAGATGAAAGATTCCAAATTACCCCTATCAACTGATAACCAGATTATTAATATGATGGAAACAGAACCTCTAGAATGCCTGTATTCAAATGCTAGAAGTCTAAAAAAATAAGATGAGAGAGTTAGAATATATAGCTCTAAATGAGAGGGTTAGATATAATTGGTGTCTTAGAGACCTGGTAGGAGGACAATCAATGAGACACTGTGATGCCTGGGTATAAAGTATATTTTAATCATATAGTAGAGCAAATTGGTGGAGGAGTTGGGCTCTGTTAAATAGGGCATTGAGTCACATAGGATTAAAGTTTTGCAGAAAACAAAATACACTGTAGAATCTCTATGGATAGAAATTACATGTAAAAAGGGGAAGGCAATGGCAGTGGGGATGTACTACCGACCACCTGGCCAGAATGAACAGATGGATAATGAAATGCTAGAAGAAATCAAGGAAGCTAACAAAAGTAATGGATGATTTCAATTACCCCGGTATCGAATCGAATGTCACAGCAGGACATGCTAGGGAGATAAAGTTTCTAGATGAAATAAATTACTGCTTCTGTATAAGTCTTTGGTGCGACCTCATTTGGAGTATTGTGTGCAATTCTGGAGACCGCATCTTCAAAAGGATATAAACAGGATGGAGTCAGTACAGAGGGTGGCTACTAAAATGGTTAGTGGTCTTCAATATAAAGCATATGAGGACAGACTTAAGGATCTTAATATGTACACCTTAGAGGAAAGGCGGGATGGAGGTGATATGATTGAGACATTTAAATACCTCTGTGGCATAAATGCACATGAGGAGAGCCTCTTTCAATTGAAAGCAAGTTCTGCTATGAGGGGACATGGGATGAGGGTGAAAGGGGATAGATTCAGGAGTGATATGCGGAAATATTTCTTTACGGAAAGAGTGGTGGATCCGTGGAATAGTCTCCCAGTGGAGGTGGTAGAGATGAGGACGGTATCTGAATTCAAAAAAGCATGGGACAAACACAGAGGATCTCTAAAGGAAAAAAGGGGATTGTTGTAGTTGTTGATGTGGAAGAACAGACTAGATAGGCCATGTAGTCTTTTTCTGTCATCATTTTTCTATGTTTCTTGGAGCAGCTAGTTCATGAACCGACCAGAAGGGGAAGCTATTTTGGACCTAATCCTTAGTGGCATGCAGGATCCTGGTACAAGAGATAAGAGTGTTGAGGCCACTTGGCAATAGTGATCATAGCATGATCGCATTAGATTTAATTAATGAAAGAAGGACGGCAAGGAAATCCACAGTATTCCCATTTAACTTTCAAAAGGGAAACTATGATAAAATGAGGAAAATAGTTAACAAAAGACTAAAATGAGCAGCTGCAAAGGCTAAAGGTTTACATAAAGCGTAGGCATTGTTTAAAAATATTATCTTGGAAGCCCAGAACAGATGTAGTCCATGCTTTAAGAAGAGTGGAAGGAAGGCCAAAAAACTGACAGCATGGTTTAAAGGCGAGGTCATAGATGCTGTTGCGGCCAAAAACGCATCTTTCGGGAAATGGAAAAAGGAGCCAAATGATGAAAACAGGAAACAACATAAGCATTGCCAAGTTAGATGCAAGGCATTAATAAGGCAGATAAATAGAGAATTTGAAAAAAGCTCATTGTGGAAGCAAAAATGCATAATAAAAACTTTTTCAAGTACATTTGTAGCAAAAATCCTGTGAGACAGCTAGTTGGACTATTGGATGATAGAGGAGTAAAAGGGCGGGCTAAGTAAAGACAAGGCTATAGTGGAGAGACTGAATGAATTCTTTGGTCTTTACTGAAGAAGATGTAGAGAATTTACCCATGCCTGAAATGGTATATAAAGGTGATGTATCGGAATAACTGAAAGAAATATCGATAAACTGTGAAGATGTATTACGACTATTTGATAAACTAAAGAGTAGCAAATCACCTGGACTGGATAGTATATATTCAAGGGTATTGAAAGAATAGAAATATGAGATTGCAGACCTGTTAGAAATCTGTGAACTATCATTAAAATCAACTGTAGTACCTGAAGAGTGGAGAATGGCTAATGTAATGCCAATATTTAAAAAAAGTTCCAGAGGTGATCCGGGGAAACTACAGACCTGTGAGTCTGACATCAGTACTGCACTTATGTTAGGTATGTTGTTCCTCTAAATAAATAAGCTTCAGTCCGATTTATTGTATTACATTGCTATAATTTGAACATATTCCAGACAAAATTTTATTTTTGTTTTGCTTTTCTAAACTCTTATAGTTAGAACCTATGGTCTCAGACTGGAATTGGCACTGCTCCGGGTGGATCCCCCATGAGCTTTGTGCTCTTATAGCATCAACGACCATACATGCGGTTCTTAATTTTCAATACCAAATATTGTAATTTACTTAATGATCAGACTTATCTTAATTTTTGATCCAGTTTCTTAAATCGTGCTTTATAAAACAGAACTTGCAATGTCACCTCCCTGGTACCATCTCCACGTTTCAGTTCTTCTTCAGGGGGTATGCAATCTGAAATCAGCACTATCTATGAACGAGTGCAACAATGTTACTACATATAAAGACTCCATCGTAGAAATCGCTGTTAAGAAATTACTTTATAAACAGTATTCCTACCTTAACTGGACTTAACAACTTGTTAACACGCTACTGGTCGCAAGAGCTTTTATTATCAGTAGCTAACCAGCTTTCCCAAAAAACGCCGCGCATGCGAGTTTGAATCTTACAGTGAAAGTTAAATGGTTTCGTAGCTCTGAGGTCAGATTTCCTGACGTCAGTGATAGATAGTATTTCAGAGCTGGCGTCCAGAACGAAATCGGAAGCACAGATGATTCATATGCAGGCACCCCACTCAATCATACTATTAAGACCCCCTGGAATGACTGATTGCAATTTGTATATCCATCTCTGTTCCGTGTTAACAGGGTCTGTGTTCTGGATCTGCCGAATCTGCCAACCAGTACCCGATCCAATCCAATCCAATCCAGGGGGTCTTAATAGTATGATTGAGTGCTGATTTCAGATTGCATACCCCCTGAAGAAGAACTGAAACGTGGAGACGGTACCAGGGAGGTGATGTTGGGGACATTGCAACATACCTAACATAAGTGCAGTTAAAACCCTCTGAGAGTTGACCACCACCGTTCGTTGTGACATCAGTACTGGGCAAAATGGTAGAAACCATTATAAAGAATAAAATTACTGATCATGTATATAGTAATGGCTAAATGGGAGACCGCCAACATGGATTTAGCCTAGGAAAGTCTTGTCTTACTAATCTTTTATATTTTTTTGAAGGTGTGAATAAACAGGTAGACAAAGGTGAGCCAGTTGATACAGTGTATCTGGATTTTCAGAAAGTCTTTGACAAGGTCCCTCATGAGAAACGTTGGCAAAATTATGGGATTGAAGGCAGTGTAGTATTGTGGATCAGAAACTGGTTAAAAGATAGAAGGCAGAGAATAGGACAAAATAGTCAATTTTCCCAATGGAGAAAAGTAAATTGTAGAATACCCCAGGGATCTGTGCTGGGCCCACTGCATTTTAACATCTTCATAAATGAAATGTGAATAATGAGTGAGGTAATCAAATTTGCAGTTGACACAAAATTATTCAAAATTGTTAAAACCCAAGAGTATTGTGAAAAATTGCAGAGGACCTTGATGCACTGGGAGTCTAAATTGCAGATGAAATTTAATGTGGACAAGTACAAAGTTATGCACCTAGAATAGAACAACCCAAACCTTGGTTACACAATGTAAGGTACCACCTTAGAAACCACCACCTAGGAAAAAGATTTAGGCATTATTGTGGATAATATGTTGAAACCCTCTGCCCAGTGTGCAGCGGCGGCCAAGAAAGCAAATAGAATACTAGGAATCAAAAGGAAAGGAATGGAAAATAAAACCAAGGATGATATAATGCCTCTGTATCATTCCATAGTGCGATCGCACCTTGAATATTGTGTGCAATTCTGGTCACCATATCTTAAAAAGGATATAGCAGAATTAGAAAAGGTACAGAAAAGAGCCACCAAAATGGTTACCCGGATGGAAGGATACCCCTATGAGGAAAGGCTTTTAAAAGGTTAGGGCTCTTCAACTCGGAAAAGAGAATGCTGAGGGGAGATATGATAGAAGTCTATAAATTTAATGAATGGAATGGAATGGGTTGACGTAGATCAGTTGTTTAAGCCATCAAAAAGTAGAAAGATTAGAGGACATGCAATGAAGCTACGATGTAACCCATTTAAGATTCATAAGAGAAAATATTTTTTCATTCAACGCATAGTCAAGTTACCGGAGGATATAGAAAAAGCTGATCTCCAGGAACAAGCAGGAATACGTCATCACATATGGGTACGTCGGTACCGACGGAGCCCGCGCGGGAAAGCTCCCCAGCTTTTCAGATTAAAAGCTTTTGGGGCCTCCCACTGCACATGCGCGCTGCCTTCCCGCCTTCCTGAGCAGCTCTCGTCAGTTTCTTTTTTTCCGCGGAGCCAGCAGGTCGTGTTCCTGTCACCGCTGAAGAAATTGTTAATTTTATTGTTTTCTTTAGACCGCGTACCTGCCTTCCCCATTCTGAAACCGGTACTGCCGGTCTCTCTTTCTTTCTTTTAAAAAAAAAAAAAAAAAATAAAATATTTTTCTTTTCTTCAGCACAGCTTGGTACTTTGTTAGGCCTTCAGGCCTACACAATTTCTCCTCATGGAGAAGCCAGTTCCTGGTTTTAAAAAGTGTACCAAGTGCAGTGCTGTCATTCCTCTTACAGACACCCATGAATGGTGTCTTAAATGTTTAGGACCTGACCATTCCATACCGGACTGCCCATCCTGCTCCCAGATGTCGAAACGTGGATTGCAGAACCGGGCCAACAAGTTCCATGTGCTGTTTCCTTCAGAAGCATCACAGTCATCCAGGTCTTCCTCTCCGGATGGATCTCAGGTAACCAAAACTCCAGTGGGCAAATCCTCTAAAAGCAAATCTCTTTCTAAAGATCGAGAGGCTCTCAATTCTGAGTTCGAGGATTCTGCCCAGGCCAAAAAACCCCGGCGGGAGGCTCCGGCCTCCAAAGCAATCATGGGGTCACAGGTTGACATCGATGGCGCGGCCTCGACAGATCACCTGTTGTACTGCTCTGGGGTACCGGCCCATACCGGTACCGACATCCAGGCAGCAGTGGCGTCTATGGGCAATACTGTCCAAGTCATGCAGCAGGCCATTCTGGCTTTTATTAATGCTGCTACGCCCTCGGTACCGCAGCCAGCGGTACCGGGTCCGGTTCCGGTAATGGCTTCCATACCGGAACCGAGGCCATCGTCTTCCAAACGCAGATCGGTTCCGCATGCCGGATCCGGGCTTTTGCCCGGTACCGATCCCATACCCGGTACGCCCGATGTCGATACCGAACGGTATGCGTATCGTGCGTTGGAAGCACATAGAGGATACTCTGCTTCTTCAGAGGATTTTAACTCCTCTGATGATTCTGATGAGTTCTCCCTTGATCTTCCTGAGGAGCCTTCTTCTCCTAACAGGAGAATGTCTCCACCAGAGGATTTGTCCTTTCAGGACTTCATCATAGAAATGGCTAAAGGTCTTTCTATTGCTTCATCCTCTGAAAAGGAACCCAGATCAAAGAAACTGGATATTTTAGGATACTCTAAGTCTCCTAAAGAGGCAGTCACCCTGCCTATCCATGAAATCCTTCAAGAACACTTGATGGACTTATGGGAGGCTCCTCTAACATTGTCTCCTTCTTCTCGCAGGTTGGACACCATGTACCGTGTCCCCCCTTCTCCTGGTTTCCAAAAAACCCAGTTGCCTCACCATTCTATTGTGGTGAAGTCTGCAATGAAGAAGATAAAGAGTACCAAAAGGCACTCTTCTACTCCTCCAGGGCGAGAATGTAAGACTCTAGACTCTTTTGGCAGGAAAATTTTCCAGGCTACTATGCTTATAGCCAGGATTAATTCCTATAGTCTTTACATGGGCATGTTTCTCAGTGAAATCGCTCTAAAAGTTCGGCATTTTGCCCCCTTTCTCCCTGAGGATAAGAGGGAGCAGTTCATTTCCTTGGTGAAACACCTTTTGGATATTTCAAAGTTCTCCAACAGGGCAGCTTTTGATTCCTTTGAGGGTGCTGGTAGGGCTTCGGGCATTGCTATAGCAGCCCGACGTCTTGCTTGGCTCCAGGCTTCTGATCTAGAACCTTGGGTCCTAGATGGCTTAAGAAATCTGCCCTGTACAGGTGAGAACTTATTTGGTGAGGAGTGGCAAATTAAGGCCACTCAAATGGATGCAGAAAATGCCACCTTAGATAGACTTTCTAAGTCTACCTCCACTCCTGCCAAGAAGAAGTCTTTTAAGAGGCCTTATTACAAGAAGTCCAGATTTTCTACAAATACTGGCCAACAATCCTCTCAGCCTCGTTTTGCTGCTAAACGTCAGCAACCTAAACAGGCAAGGTCAAAGCCTGCGGCGTCTGCTACGCCTCAGCAGGCTCCACCCCCTCAGGGGTTTTGACTTGCCCCTAGAGAACTTAACTTTTCTGGCTCTAGAACAACCAGAGCCCCTCACCATACCCGGAAGGTTAGCTCACTTTGCTCCCAGATGGGAGCAAATTACATCAGAGCAATGGACCCTCTCTATCATCAGAGAGGGTTACAAACTCCATTTTTCCGACCTTCCTCCTTATACTATGGTGAGGCAGTTCAATTCTCCCCCATCTCTCCTGGCCCTCTTGGGTCAGGAAGTCTCCTCCCTCCTTGCCCAGGGGGCAATAGAGGAGGTCCCTCTTCTTCAACAGGGGACGGGATTCTACTCCCCTTATTTTCTAATACCAAAGAAGACAGAGGGCTTCAGACCAATTCTGGATCTGAGAGAATTGAACAAATTTCTTTTCAAGGAGAAATTCAAAATGCTTTCTCTGGGCATTCTCCTTCCATACCTTCAGAGTCAGGATTGGCTTTGTTCTCTAGATCTAAAGGATGCGTATACACACATACTCATCCACCCATCCCACAGAAAATACCTTCGATTTCTGTTTCAGGGAAAACATTTCCAGTACAGAGTACTCCCCTTCGGTCTAGCCTCTGCTCCAAGAGTGTTCACCAAATGCATGGCAGTCGTAGCTGCCTTTCTAAGAGGCCTGGGAATTTTCATATTCCCATACCTGGACGACTGGCTCATCCGAGCTCCCTCTCAGTCCCAGGCCCAAATTTCCCTGGACCGCACAAGGCGTCTTCTGCAGTATCTAGGACTGGTAGTAAACCTTCCCAAGTCTCAACTAATCCCTACTCAGTCTCTCGAGTTCATAGGGGCCCAGTTAGACACCATCACTGCAAGGGCCTACCTGCCTCAGGTCAGGGCCCAACGCCTGCTGAGTTTGGCCTTCCAAGCTCAGTCCAGCAGTCATTTGACAGCCCGGGAAATGCTGCGACTTCTGGGCCACATGGCCTCCACGGTACATGTGGTGCCCTACGCTCGTCTGCATATGAGAGCAGCTCAATGGACCTTGGCCACCCAGTGGACTCAAGCATCTGGAGCGCTCTCCGACCAAATACTCACCTCAAGCCGTCTATTTTGGTCCCTCCAATGGTGGACATCCACCAAGAATCTGTTGTTGGGGGCCCCCTTCCAACCTTTGTTGTCCCAAGCAACCCTCACAACAGATGCCTCCCAGACAGGGTGGGGAGCTCATCTTCAGAACCTCTCCACTCAGGGCACTTGGTCTCCACAGGAGGCCACCCTTCATATCAACCTCCTGGAACTGCGAGCAATTTACCTTGCCCTCAAGGTCTTCTATACCCTCCTTGTCAACCTGACTGTCCTAGTTCAGACAGACAATCAGATAGCCATGTTCTATATAAACAAACAAGGAGGGACAGGCTCTCTGTCGCTTTGCAACGAAGCTCTCAGAATATGGGCCTTCGCCAGAGAGCATCAAATTCACCTTCTTGCAGTGTATCTTCCAGGAGTTCAAAACTCTCGTGCAGACAGACTCAGTCGAGTTCTGCTTCCACACGAATGGTCCCTACATATGGACCAGATACGCAGAATCTTTCAGGAATGGGGGACCCCGGACATAGACCTCTTTGCAAGTCCGTGGAATGCCAAACTTCCCCGGTTCTGTTCCAGAACTCAGTGTCAGGGAGCTCAGGCCCACGATGCCTTCCTCCTGCATTGGGGTCAAGAATTCCTCTATGCCTTTCCACCCATTCCTCTAATATCCAAGACTCTGTTCAAGCTCCAGAGGGATCACGGGACTATGATCCTCATAGCTCCCCGCTGGCCACGCCAGGTGTGGTTCCCTCTACTTCTGCATCTCTCCCAGGGATCCTCCCTGGACCTGGGAGCTGCGCCAGACCTTCTGTCTCAGGAGGAGGGGACTTTGTGGCACCCAAACCCCAAATCCCTACATCTCAGAGCTTGGTTACTGAAGGCCTAAGTCTTCAAGACTTTAATCTTTCTCAACCTGTGACAGATATCCTTCATGCCTCTAGGAAACCTTCCACGAGGCGTTCTTATGCTTTCAAATGGAAACGTTTTTCCATTTGGTGTGCTCAGCAGGGTCTTGACCCTCTAGCACTTCCTTTGAATTCCCTCTTGGACTATCTCCTGCATCTTTCAAATGCAGGCCTTAAGACGAATTCAGTAAGGGTCCATTTGAGTGCTATTGCAGCATCCTTAAAACCTATAAATGGACAACCTGTCTCCTCTCATCCTCTTGTTTCACGTTTCATGAGAGGCCTGACTCTAACTAAACCTCCCATCCGACCTCCTCCGGTAGCATGGGATTTGAACCTAGTTCTAGGTCAGCTTATGAAGCCACCTTTTGAGCCTTTGGACTCTACCTCCTTCAAATTTCTTTCCTGGAAGGTTGTTTTCCTTATTGCAGTCACTTCGGCTCGCCGCATCAGTGAACTGCAGGCTTTAGTGGCTCATCCACCTTATACTAGGTTTCATCATGATAAGGTGGTCCTTAGGACGAATCCCCACTTTATGCCCAAAGTGGTCTCGCCCTTTCATCTTAATCAAGAGGTATATCTACCTGTCTTTTTCCCGGCTCCTCATGCATCCAGTGCAGAGAGGAACCTTCATACTCTGGATTGTAAAAGAGCTCTTGCCTTTTACCTCAACAGGACTCAACCACATCGAAAGTCTTCCCAACTTTTCGTGGCTTTTGATCCTTCTCATTTGGGACTTCCAGTCACCAAGCGTACACTTTCCAATTGGATCGCTCAGTGTATTTCTTTTGCTTACCAGAGTAAGAACATTTCTATGGAGGGCCATGTCACAGCTCACAATGTGAGGGCCATGGCCACTTCTATGGCTCATCTTCACTCTGTGTCCATAGATCAGATCTGTCGAGCAGCCACTTGGGCCTCGGTTCATACCTTCACAGCCCATTACTGCTTGGACAAGGACTCCCGCCGGGATGCCTTGTTTGGTCAGGCTGTCCTCAAACACCTGTTCCATACTTAAACAACTCCTGCCCACCTTCCCTGGATGGATGCCTGAGATCCATGCGAAGATGGTTTACCCTTGGAGGGGGATCTCCCAGGCATCTTAGCTAGGGAGTCCCCATATGTGATGACGTATTCCTGCTTGTTCCTGGAGATAGCACAGTTACTTACCTGTAACAGGTGATCTCTGGGAACAGCAGGAATTAGTCATCACAACCCACCCACCTCCCCTAGGAGTTGTATCTCTATCTATCTTCCTGTCCTCTCTCTCTATTGTCTCAGCTTTAAACTCGAACTGACGAGAGCTGCTCAGGAAGGCGGGAAGGCAGCGCGCATGTGCAGTGGGAGGCCCCAAAAGCTTTTAATCTGAAAAGCTGGGGAGCTTTCCCGCGCGGGCTCCGTCGGTACCGACGTACCCATATGTGATGACTAATTCCTGCTGTTCCCAGAGATCACCTGTTACAGGTAAGTAACTGTGCTTTATTGTAGCTGGGTTTAAAAAATGTTTGGACAAGTTCCTGGAGGAAATGTCCAAAAACCATTATTAAAGAGGACCTGGGAAATCCACTGCTTGCCCAAGGATGAGAATTGTGGAAGCTCTGGACTTTGGGTACCTGCCAGGTACTTGTGACCTGGATTGGCCACTGTTGGAAACAGGATACTGGGATTGATGGACCTTGGTCTGACTCAGTATGGCATGTCTTATATTCTTAACATGGCTTAAACAGCTTAAAGGCATCTCTATCTGCTTCTCCATTTTATTGTTCTTTTTACATCAATCTTGTTTATATCTTCCATCAGCATCAGAGATTCTATTTTTGTTTTTAGCCTAATTTCTTATTGGAAAATTGGCATTATAAGATTACCATGTCTGTGGGTCCTATTTATTCTAATAACTTTTGAATCCTTTGTTTAAGTTCATTCATTCATTCATTCATTCAAATTTCTGTCACAGGTAATTTAGCCTTTTCCTAGCTCACATATTTTATTCCATTGACACCCCTGATTTTTTTACAATCCCTTTTTAGGTATGTGTCCCACCAAGCGATAGTGCTTGTTGTAGAGAGCATCTGTGAGCATTTTATGGGGATTTCGAAGGTCTAGAAGAGTGAGCAGCAAGCAGTGGGGTGCTGGATAGGCCAGACTCCACCACCAGAAGATCAGCAGAGGTGAAGTTGGAGAAAAGAATTGCTGCTGCAGGGACCTCTGTGCCCCATAGTACATGAAAAGGAAACCTGTGGCAGTGGAATCATTAGTGTGCTGGCAGAGACCTAACCCCTAAGTATACCGGGAGAACAGGCATACTGTGTCAGCAGAATACTGAGCAGGAGTAAGCAGGGGGCCTTAAGTCCTTGCCAGTAAACGTAGTGGTGACAGTGTGAGGCAAACTGAGGCAGCAAAAGGCCAGAAGACCAGCTCCCTACCTGAAGAGCAGATTGCAGCAGCCCAAAGTTACTTGTGATGTGGTGGATGCCAGGCCCTCCCCTCCAAAAAGGAGCTGGCAGGATCTGAATTGAGCATGATAGTGGCTGAGGTGGGGGGAAGTAGTATAAATAAGGGGTCTGAACATGGCATGGAGTATAAAAGGGGAAAAATAGAGCATACTGTATAGTTCTCTCTGACATACAGATACATACATATATCCTTCTGCCTGCATAAGCCCCAATAATTACACAAACACCCGTGTATATCCACTCACACTTAGCATACAACTGCTTAATATACCCATATTCCCTCAGTATCCATATTCTCATGCCCCACATGTCCCCAAAATACATATACCTCCTGATGCTTCCAGCCATATGGAACTTTTGGCACAAACTACCCCTGCTATGCATGCTTCCCATATACAACACATGGAGTTTGGGAAATTGTCACATTGCACATGTGCACAACCTAGTTTGTTTCTTTTATTATATAAGGGAACAGGTCTGTTAAATTCATTTGAAACCTTAGTGAAATCAGAGCACATTGTGATAACATAAGACACACAATGTTGGGTCCCTCCACCGAGTTTAGCATTTTGTCTCAAGAGTGGCCAATCCGAGTCACTAGGATGTACCTGGCAGATCTCAAAGACTTTGAAGTACTTGTGGCTTTTTGGGTGGAGCAATAGAGAGATACTTCAGAAACCATAAGTAGAAGATAAACTGACACACAAATGGTTAAGGAGAGATTAACTTAAAGCTGATAATTTTGATAATTGCATTAGATAGGATTGTGAATTATGGAAAATATGGTTTACAGCCAACATGGAATCCACTCCCCTGAAAAACAGATACATGTAGATTTGTAGCACTAAACTGGAGAAACAGAAAGGCATGATAAGGTATGTAGAAATATATTGAAGTAAACCTGAAACTTTGACCAAGATAAAATATATGTAGCTCTAAAGAAGGGAAGGGGGTATAAAAGAGAGGCCTAGGAAATGTGGCCTTTGAACTGCTAGCTCAGCTAGCTTTGTACCAAGGCATAAAAAACACATCTCTCAGCCAACTACAGTTGATTCAAAACACCGCCATAAAATGTATTCACAATGCCAGAAAAATATGATCATGTAACACCTCTAATAATAGAGAAGCATTGGCTCCTTGTCACCTATTGAATTCCTTTCAAGATCCTGATTCTGACTCACAGAGTCTTTTACTCTGGACTGCTATTTTTTCTTGCTACTTTGTTCCATATGTATTGCTAGATCACTTAGGTAATTCAGCTAAATCTTTCTTATTCCAAAAATTCACAAGTATAGTAAGGCAGGGTGCAATAAGATGTGTGACTTATGTGCTTATCACAATGTGTTCTGATTTCCCAAAGGTTTCAACTGAACGACTGACCTGTTCCCTATATGAAACAAATGAAACAAGCTACAGAGTGCACACTTTCAATGTGACACAATGGCACATTTCCCCTTTCCCATATTGTGTGGTGTATATAGGGAGCATGCGTAGCAGGGGTAGTTTGTGTTGAAAGATCCATGTGACTCTTAGGAGCATGATTACTAAATGGAGTTAAAGGCGCAGCATTTGCAAATGATAAACCGCATCATTAAGGGTCCCAATATGCATTAAAGAATGGGTCGGGGAGTAGGCATTCTGACGTTAAGGGCACTAGCAGCCTGTTAGTGGGCGGTAAATGGATATCGAGAGTTAAGAGCACAAAGTGTGCATGTTAATGCCCGCTAATGTCCATGTTCAGAGACAGTGTGGGAGGTGAATAGTGACGTACCCCAGGGATCTGTGTTGGGTCCGCTGCTTTTTGACATATTTATAATTGACCTGGAAAAGGGAATAACAAGTGAGGTTATCAAATTTGCAGATGACACAAAACTATTTAAAGTTGTTAAAACCCAAGAGGATTGTGGAAAATTGCAAGAGGATCTTGATAAATTGGAAGACTGGGCATCAAAATGGCAGATGGAATTTAATGTGGACAAGTGCAAAGTTATGCACTTAGGGAAGAACAACCCAAACTATGGTTACACGATGCAAGGTTCCACATTAGGAACCACCACCCAGGAAAAAGATTTAGGAGTCATCGTGGATAACATGTTAAAACCCTCGGCCCAGTGTGCAGTGGCGGCCAAGAGAGCAAATAGAATGCTAGGTATCATAAAGAAAGGAATGGAAAATAAAACAAAAGATATTATAATGCCTCTATATCGTTCCATGGTGAGACCGCACCTTGAATATTATGTGCAATTCTGGTCGCCGTATCTTAAAAAGGATATAGCATTATTAGAAAAGGTTCAGAAAAGAGCCACCAAAATGGTAAAGGGGATGGAAGGATAACTCCTATCAAGAAAGGGTAAAAAGGTTAGGGCTCTTTAACCTGGAAAAGAGACGTCTGAGGGGAGATATGATAGAAGTCTATTATTATTTATTTATTACAATTTCTTATATACCGCACTATTGTCAGCGCGGTTTACATACAACAAAATGACCATAACAAACTGTTTGGCTTTACATAGAACAGGAGAAAACAACTTGGATAACATGCTTATACTTTACATAGAACAGGAGTAATAACTTGGATAAACGGGGAATGCAAACTAAACTACTTACATATGTAAATTAATGAATGGAGTGGAACGGGTAAACGTAGATCGATTGTTTACATTATCAGAATATAGAAAGACTAGGGGACATGCAATGAAGCTACAGGGTAAACTATTTAAGACTAATAAAAGAAAATATTTTTTCACTCAACGTGTAATCAAACTCTGGAATTTGTTACCGGAGGATGTAGTAAAGGCTGTTAGTGTAGCTGGGTTTAAAAAAGGTTTGGACAAGTTCCTGGAGGAAAGGTCTATAAACCATTATTAAGAAGGGACCCAGGATATCAATGCTTGACCCAGTACAAGCACTGTGGAACCTGTGTCTTTTGGGGAAACTGCTAGGTACGTATGACCTAGATTGGCCAGTGTTGGAAACAGGATACTGGGCTTGATGGACCTTGGTCTGACCCAGTATGGCATATCTTATGTTCTTATGGCAGTTGGACAATGGCAGTGAAGGGTGCACATATAATCTGTGGTGATGTCTGTGGGTGCCATGAGGGTGAGTAGAAATGTGCCATGCTGTAGCTTGCCTGCAGAACTAATATGCACAATACAGAAAATAGATGACAACTCTCATTAAACACTGAGAGCAGTGACCGCCCACCAGGGAGGAGTGGCCTAGTGGTTGGGGCAGAGTACCTCAGGCCGGAAGGTCAGGGGTTCAAATCTCACTAGAGGTAGGGCCGGCCCGTCCATTGAGCAAGAATGTTCTTTGCACAGGGCCCCGCGTTTCAGGGGGCCCCGCGCAAAGAACATTCTGCTTTTTTAAAAAAAATTATATTAAAAAAAAAAAAAAAAGCTGGCTCTGGCTGCTGCCGCGGCCTCCGCGGCAAAATGGAGTGTCCCGCGGGGCCCCCTCTCCTCGCTGAGCCTCTCTGCAAGGGCTTTCAGATTCGCGAAGGGAGAGTGTCTCCCTCGCGTCTCTGTTAAGCCCGCAGGGGCTAATGGGAAATTTCCCATCTGCCCCTTTAGACGCGAGGGGCTGATGGGAAATTTCCCATTAGCCCCTGCGGGCTTAACAGACGCGAGGGAGATACTCTCCCTTCGCGAATCTGAAAGCCCTTGCAGAGAGGCTCAGCGAGGAGAGGGGGCCCCTCGGGACACTCAATTCTGCCGCTGCCGCAGTGGCAGCAGCAGCAGCCAGAGCCAGGGGTTTTTTTTAATTTTAAATTTGCCATAAGCCGATATGGGGGGGGGGGGGTGTTATGAATGGGGCTGGGCTGGGCTGGGGGGGGGTGTTAAGACGGTCTGGGCTGGGCTGGGGGGGGTGTTAAGACTGGGGCTGGGCTGGGCTGGGGGGGGTGTTAAGACTGGGGCTGGGCTGGGGGGTAAGACTGGGGCTGGGGGGTAAGACTGGTGCTGGGGTGGGCTGGGCTGGGGGGTGTTAAGACTGGTACCGGGCTGGGCTGGGGGGGTGTTTAGACTGGTAATGGGCTGGGCTGGGCTGGGGGGGGTGTTAAGACGGGCTGGGCTGGGCTAGGCTGGGGGGGGGGGTGTTAAGACTGGTAATGGGCTGGGGGTGTGTGTTAAGTGGTAATGGGTTGGGGGGGTGTTAAGACTGGTAATGGGCTGGGGGGGGGTTAAGACTGGTAATGGGCTGTGAGGGGGTTAAGATTGGTAATGGGCAGTGGGCTGATGGGGGCTGTCTGTAAATGGGGTTATGGGGGGTTAAGACTGGTAATGGGCTGGGGGAGTTAAGACTGGTAATGGGCTGGGGGGGCTAGGACTGGTAATGGGCTGTGAGCTGTTGGGGGGGTTAGGACTGGTAATGGCTGTGGGCTGATGGGGGCTGTCTGGAAATGGGGAGATGGGGGGTTAGGACTGGAAATGGGCTAGGGGGGGTTAAGACTGTTAATGGGCTGTGGGCTGATGGGGGCTGTCTGGAAATGGGGTGATGGGGGGTTAGGACTGGTAATGGGCTGGGGGGGGGTTAAGACTGGTAATGGGCTGTGGGCTGATGGGGGCTGTCTGGAAATGGGGTGATGGGGGTTAGGACTGGTAATGGGCTATGGGGGGTTAAGACTGATAATGGGCTATGGGGGGGCTAGGACAGGAAATGGGCTGATGGGGAGGGCTTAGGACTGGTAATGGGCTGTGAGCTGTTGGGGGGTTAGGACTGGTAATGGGCTATGGGGGGGGTTAAGACTGGTAATGGGCGGTGGGCTGATGGGGGCTGTCTGGAAATGGGGTGATGGGGGGTTAGGGCTGGTAATGGGCTGGGGGGGGTTAATACTGGTAAATGTCTGTTATCTGATGCTGACTGTCATGAAATGGAGTGATGTGGGGATAGAACTGGTAATTGGCTATGGTGGGATTAGGACTGATAATGGGCTATGGGGGGGCTAGGACAGGACATGGGCTGATGGGGAGGGGTTAGGACTTGAGGTGGGCTGATGTGGTTAGGACTGGTAATGGGCTGTGGGCTGATGGGGGGGGTTAGGACTGGCAGTGGGCTATGGGGGGCTGACTGGAAATGGGCTGATGGGGTTAAGACTGGAAGTGGGCTGATGGGGGGTTAGGACTGGTAATGGGTTATAGGGGGGGCTTAAACTGAAAATGGGGTGATGGGGGGTTAGGACTGGAAGTGGGTTGATGGGGGGCTCGGACTGGTACTGGAAATGGGCTGTTGGGGGGAGCTAAGATTGGAAATGTGCTGTGGTGGGGGCTTGAATTGAAATGGACTCGGAGGGGCTAGAACTGGAAGTAGGCTCATGGGGGGGCTTGGACTGGAATTGGGCTGAGTGGAGGGGAGCTAGGATTTGACATGGGCTGATGGTGGGGCTAGGAAATGACTAGAAATGGGCTGATGGGGGGCTAGGATTGGAAATGAGCTAATGAAAGGACTCAGACTGAAAATGGATGGGGGAGCTAGGACCGGAAATGGGTTGATGGGGGGTGGGACTGGAAATGGGCTGATGCAGGGACTAGAAGGGAATGGATGCTGGGTGAGACTGGAACTAGAAGGGAGCTGATGTTGGGGGAGGATTAGAATGGGATGGGATGGGGCTGGGAGAGTAAAATGGAGAGGGGAAAAATATTTTATGTGGGAGGGATGAAAAATCTACAATTGGCCGGTTATTGGGAGAGTAAGTGGGGATTGAGGATGGAGGGGTAAAATTTGTGTGGATGATATAGGAATGAGGAAAGAGCAAAAGGAGAAAGATTAGTATGTTAAAGCAGATGTAGAGAGAGAGAATGGAAAAAAAAACTAGAAGAGAGAAGAAAGAACAAATGGACAGCAGACGATGGAGAGTTAGCAGAAAACATGAAGAAACCAGAAGAAGTGGCTGGAGCAATTGCAACTGAAAAAAAATGCACAAAAGGTAGAAAGATATCTCTTTATTTTAAATTTATTAACTGGAATATGAAAGCTCTGGGAAATGTGCATCATTAACGTCTGCGCTTTGTTTGGTACAAGAGGAAATTAATTTATAGTTTTATTTCTACAGTGTTGTACATTCCAAGTTTGGCTTTTGGGGTTCCCAGTTTAATTATTGCCTTCCTGTTTCTAAATTGTGATTCCTTGTTTGATGATGGTCTATGTTCTGCATGTGTAACTGAGCTGAGGTATTCTGTTTATGTAATTCCTATTTGACATTGCCACTTGTTCTCTTTCCCCAGTATTCTCTGAAATGTATTGGTTTAATATTTGCAGTGTTGCCTTTTGATAGGTAGGGTATGGTGCTTTGTGAGTCCTGGTAATGCTGTCAGGATATGGCGGGTTTGCTATGGGTTGTAAATGGGCAGCGTTTGTAGTAGTTCCTAATGTGCCTGGCGGTTGGCACTGGATTATAGTAATGTAGAAATCTTTTAGTCTTTCTTTATCCATACCCTCATTAAGGGACATGTTTACTAAAAGTTAGTGTATGGTAACATTATGCAAATATTTATGCAAATAAGGCCACTTATGCAAATGAGGCCCCGCACCGAGTCTCCGCACATGGCCCCGCACCCCCCTTGGGCCGCCCCTGACTAGAGGACAGCAACCTTGGGCCGGAAGGACTGGGGTTTCTAGTCCCACCGGTGCTCCTTGTGGTCTTGGGCAAGCCCCTTAATCCTCCATTGCTCATATTCCCTGTAAAATAGTTATCTTGAAGTTATAATGCCCTGTTCAATGTAATTTCAGTTTGTTCAATGTAAACCGCCTTGATATCATGAAAGGCGGTATGTAAGAAATGTTAAATAAATAAATAAACGTATGCTGTGGCCACATGTCCTCCAATAGGACTGTGGCACGCATAGCGGGTGGTCGCTGCTACTGGCATGTAGTAAAGTTACCCCGGGGACAGCTCAACAACTCACCAAACTAGGTGCTTGCCTATGGCAGCAACTTCTAGAGGGCAACAAAAGCAGGGCACACAAAGCTAAATAATCGATAGTGACAGTGAGAGGGGTTGTAAAGCCTGAGTGTCGCTTAGGGCACGAACACTGTAACCAAGTCTAGGACCGGCCCTGAGGTATCCCAGAATAAAACCAATGTGAGTCCTGGTGATCCTGTGTCTTCCTGGCAGTCGGATCAGAAATATATTGGCCAACCCTACCACAGAGATGATAGAGGGTGCAGTGACATCACCTGGGTCACGGGTGTGGGATTTGAACTCTGGGCTTTGCCTTACTGAGCCAGTGCTCCAACCATTCATCCACAGCCCCACATGCTTAGCCACAGCATACCCAACAAATACACCAGGCCACAGGTCCCTGCCAGCAAGGATGTAAGCTCTGGCCTCCAAACAACCCGGCAGGCACATTCTGAACAAATTAGAAACCACACCCAGGGCCTGGTTACAGTGGGGCGCTTGCATTACAGCCTGCACTGGACACTCAGAACCACAGCATCATGACAGACTCACAACAGCAGTAGTCATCTCCGGTTCACTGATCAAGCCACATGTGAGGACCAGATGCCCTGCTCCCCACTGTACCTCCCAATAACCCTGCCCCCTTAGCTCAGCCTCACCACCAGCTGCCATGCCATGTTGAGCATGCAATGTACACTGATAGTGGGTATGGACATGATCCCCTTTCAGAGCCCTGTGTAAAGCAGAGGACCCTCACATGCATGGTATCATCAGAACATATACCCACATGAAAACATGGCAGCATCCACAATCATTCACTATCCCCAATGTGTGGAGGCACACTACAGTGCTGATGTGTGTAACAGCTCATACCTGACCGTAGATACCAAATGTCATGCTGTTGGAGGTGCTGGAATCTGCATCTCAAAGATGTGGCCCTCCATTCTGTCATATAGGTGTGTGCTACATACGTGACATGGCTGGCTGTACATCAACCTGGACAATTAATGCTGCCAGCACTATCCATAGGAGGCCATCTGCTGGAGTACAAGGTATCAGCTTGGCAGACAACATCGTCTCATTGTACAGATCACATGGTGCAATGTGTTGATCTGTTGAACCATCATGCTCCTCCCTCTGTGCAGCTGTCATTCAAAGAGTCGGCCACAGGGACCAGTCTGCATGGACTGGCCAGCAGATGTCACACATATGTGGGAGCCTCTGGCCACCAGACAGCTCTCCTGTGGAAAAAGATCATGAGTTGCCCAGTGGTCCTCAAGCTGGCTTGCGAAAACCTATGACTGTGGTGCTAACAGCTGTCACGACCATGTGGCAACCTCCCAGACAATGCGGCCTTGGTGATAGATTAGTAAGGGATCCCCCCATGTTCCCACACGCTGGTAGTAAAAGTCAAAATACCCACTGCATGTGACTAGCGGGTGGGATAGGTGTTAGTCTCTCCCACTGCTGCACACCTATGTGGCAGAGGTTGCCCAACAGTGTGTGCAAATCTTGAAATATAAAAAGACATGAAAGGGTTCAAAGGAAGCAGAACAAAATGAATTTGAGCCTGCGCCAGAAGATGTATGAGAAGAGACATGAAGACCTAAATATGTATACCCTAGAGGAGAGGAGGGATGGGGGGATATGATACAGACCTTCCAATACTTAAAGGGTATCAATGAACAAACAACCTCTTTCTAATTTTACGATGAAGCTGCACCTTATTTATATATTTAATCTTTTTAACAGGTTTCTTATACTGCTTTAACATGTCTGTCAAAGATGTTTACATTGTAACTTAACCTTGATAATGTATATTAAACAGAGACATTGATAACCAGGATTTGCCTGAGGCATTGGAGGGTTACTTGGCTTGCCCAAGGCCACAAGGAGTGCTAGTGGGAATCAAACCCTGGTCTCTTGGTTCCCAAGCCAGTGCTCTAACTGTTGGGCTACTCCTCCACTCCACTTACATGTAACATCAGAAAATACCATTTTAATGAAAGGGTGGTGGATGTTTGGAATGCCCTCCCAACAGAGGTAGTAGGGGCACATACAGTGATGGAATTCCAAATGGCATGGGGCAGACACAGTCGATTCCTTCATAACTAGAGGTTAAATCAAAGCAAACTTTATTATCTTCTCAGAGAGGAGGGTGACCTGCATGGGGCCACATTCACAATCACACTAGCCACCTTACTGGGCTGAGTAGATGGACCGTACTGGTCTTTATCTATCACCATTTACTGTTACTATGTGATGTTAAGCTTGGCATGTGTCTCCAAGCCCTGTGTTACATAGGCCATGATTGCACATCCACTGACTGCAGATAACACTGGTGCAGATACCTCCTAAGTTGCCAGCATTCGGGCCCGGCTGTGCCTCCCCCCGGCAGAGGGGAACAGATTCTGCTGCCTCGGGGTGATGAGCTGGGCGAAGAGACGCAGATCAGTGTCCAAGAAATGTGAGTTCCTCACTCCGGTCGCCATTTCTTCTAAGATGCAGTGCTCCGTGTTGGTTATATCAAGGCCACGGGATCCAAAATGGCCGTTACTAGCAACCGCTTAATAGGACTCCCTATACTTTTGAACTCCATGTATCCTAGGGCCAACAGGTTAGAGTACAGGTGTGGGAATCGAGGGACCCGAGTTCATGTCCCACTAGCACAACATTGGTCCCTGGCCACATATTACCACCCGACTCAAGAAAGCAACCAAAGTATCTGTAAAATACTGTAGAACAAAAGAACAGATACCCAGACTGGCAGAGTTTTCAGGTTTCAAAGAACCCTTTTCTTTCTTTCTTTCCCCTACACGTTTCAGCCTAGGGGAAATAAAGAAAAGGGTTCTTTGAAACCTGAAAACTCTGGGTATCTGTTCTTTTGTTCCCACATATCACCACCCTCCATTGCCTCAGAGGTGGCCATATTACCTGCATCCCTGTTTTATGTACCCGACCAAGGTACATTGGGAACTGCTGTGTCAGCACTCGAGGAACTCCCTGATGAGATGGGCACACATAGTGGTTGCACGCCAACAATTCCCTGTATTGCTAGCTGTTCATAATACTCATAGGTCCACAGCAGCCCATGCATGGTGGCCACATGCTGCAATGGCCATTCTTGGCACACGTTTTCTGTTTAACACTAAACCATGATTGCCAGTGGATCTGGGGTGCCCTGGCATCCTTGCCACTGTTAACAGTACCCAAGCCATGCATTCTACATGTCCACACTCAGAATGTACAGAGCATGGTGGCGCGGACAGTGTATCCGAGAGATCATCCACAGGATGGCCAAGGACAACACATACCACACTGTGAGACAGGTTGGGTTGTCAGCCAGGAGGATATTTGATATGGATATGTGTGGGTGTGTATATGCACCACTTGGCTGCCCCGTCACCACTTGAGAAGCATCATGGGTATCACAATACACTGTCCTGAGCATTATTAAAGCTCAGAGATAACAGCTAGAAACACCATAGCCATTAGGTGGCAGATCCTTGTGGAGACATCAACAGGTGTGGGATGGGACTCAAACCACTGACCTGCCCATCACTAGGTAACCAACCATCTGCTGCTGCCACCCAGGCTCTATGTGCTCTTGGTATTCAATCATACAGCAGTGCATGAGAGGTCTGATGTCACAACAACCTTCTCCTATACCAGCCTGTATGAATAGCCAGAGCCAGAACCAGGGCCCAGGAACAGAAACACTGTTTTTGAGTGACCTACCAAGCTGTTGCACAGTCACACAAAGCATGTTGTTATTGCAGTTTCCATAGAACACAAGTACACCAAACTGCCATTCACAATGTCGACATCAGGATGTGAGGCACAGACCCCACTGCTCGGGGTAATGTATCTTCCAGTATGGGATATATGTCACATGAGGCCACATCCAGCACATGGACTGGCCTAGGAGACTCTGGAACACAATCTGTGATCCCACTAACCACAGGGCTGCGAATGGAGGACTCTAGAGGGTTTTGATGGCCCATTGGAGACCACACCAGTGCACTGTTCACCAATATGTATGAGGGGATATGTGGACATTCATTTTGGGGCAGCCACATGTATCCCCAAGTATATGGATTCACAGGGTCAGCCAGCTACTGAGGATAATTGGTGCCCCCAAACGCTCAGCTGCTTGGGCCAAGGCTATGGAGCATGCTGGGAACACATAAGGCCAGAGTGGGGATCAAACCAGCATCAGCTGCATATCAGGCCTACCCTCTCACTATCAGGCTACACATTGCCCCCTTATGTGGATGCACCCCCACATAGTTATCATAGCACCCCCTGCATGCACTGACTGATACACCAGCCTGACACCTAGTTGGGAACCAACTGTGTAGCATGGTGACCTGCTAAAGTTGTCTAAGCACGCCATGATATCTTGCTGATATGGTGCCCTATCTCTGACCAGTACAGGGTTGTACCAGTAGCCAGCGCATCCACCTAGATCAGAAACATGTCATGGTCAACTGACCAGTAACTCGTAGTTGGCTGTTGATGTTCCATGTTACATAGGTTGGACGGCATCCACAGCAAGATATGCTGACCAGATGTGTGTCCCTGAATGTGCCTGTGGCACGCCAACAAGGCCTCAACTAAGCTGTATGGGACAGTACAGTCAACAGGAGATAGGCCCCACCAAATGCCTGCACACACAGGTTTGCTGATCCTAAATGCCATATACCTCCATGGGGCAACAGCATACCCATAATAGACCCCTTCCATTCCTTCCCCGCTGCCCGGGGACTGTGGACGACACGATCAAACCACTCTGGAAATCCAGCGTTCTGCTATGATGATCACCTTGTTTGTTCAGCTTGCTATTGTGGAGTCTCTCAGAGAAGCCAGCTCATTTCCCATGATCCCCCCCCCCACCATGGGAACACATCCAAGCACTGGAGATAACATGGCTGATGCATGTTTTCTGCTTTGGATCACATAGATGTGCTGGGGATGTTTGTGCATGCTTATACCAAGATAGGTGGGGCTGCTAGGTCACACCACTCACCCTGACCTAGAGGGTGTGCCCATATAGCCTGGTGGCCCTTAGCAGCAGCTAAACATTTTGGTTTCCCATGTGGTGATACACAGCCTAATCATGCACTAAGTGTGGCAGGCTATGCTAGTGGTTGCAGGGCTCTTTGCTGCCCAGTACAGTCCAATCAAACAGCCCAACCTGCTGACATGCAGCATTAGCTAGAACAGGGACTGTGGGCCACTGAGCAAATGCATTTGCTGTTGAACTCTGTTGCATCTCAATGCTTGGAGCAGCACCCTGACCCAGGATAGCTGAGGCAAGGGCATATCAGCTGGGGAACGTAGGCATATTCAGGGGGTGGGTGCTCTCATGGGTGGGGAGGACTGCGATGTCCCAGTCAGACACCACCGCATAGACCAGCCTCTTGCTGACCACTTCTCTCTACATTTCCTGCAACAGGCCATAACCATTCGCATAGGCATCTCTGGGACGGCCTCATACAGGGGCTGGTGAGGAACATGGCTGTTGCACCTACACACTCACCCACCATGTGGGTACTGGTCACAGATTATTTTAGAAGCACAGGACAGGCTACTGTGTAGCAGCAAGCTTTTAATAAGTCTTTCCCTCCCTTCCCGATTCCCACCCACCCCTGGGATAATCGTTACTTTATAGGTGTTTAAGTCTCTTAAAGGGAAGGAGGTGCCATATTCAGTCTCAGGTGCAGCTGTTTATCCTCATCAGGCAAACATTAAGGACCTCAGATTAATTAATCATGAGATGAACAAAGTCCATTAAACATATTAGGTATAGTTTTACTAGTATAAATATCCCCAGCAAACCTAAGTAAGTAAACAACTAAAATACCTAAACACAATCTTAAAACTAAGATACAGATAGCAGTCCAGCAGCGACATGTGGGCTTTCCAGTCTTTTGCATTGAGTGTCACATGTATGGTTTTCTCCCAGTTGGTGAAGGGTCTTACATGTACACTAGGTGCAAGAAACTCTTTGCTCTCAGGGAATGAGTCCGATCTCTGGAGACTAGAGTAGCAGACTTGGAGGACAAGGAAGACAGAGGGGTACATAGACAAACCTCCAGTCTGGCAGCATCCCAGTTGCCATGGAGGAGAAAGGTTACGTGACAGAAGAGCATCACCCTTGTTTGGCAGGAAGTGATCCTGTAGCTAGGATCTGTCCTCTAGGTGATGTAAAACCCTCTTGTACCGAGGATGTTTCTCCAGAGCCATGTTCCCATGAGGGAAGGGTTAGGACAGCCGTTATAGTTGGTGATTTGATCATTAGGCATGTAGATAGCTGGGTGGCAGCTGAGATTTAATGTTAAAAAATGCAAGTTCATGCATTTGGGCTGCAGCAATCCAAGGGAGCAATATAGTATAGGGGGTGAAGTACTTTTGTCCACTAAAGAAGAGAGGGACCTAGGCGTGGTTGTGTCTGATGATCTTAAAGTAGCTAAACAGGTAGAAAAGGTGACGGCAAAAGCTAGAAGGATGCTTGGGTGCATACGGAGAGGAATGGTAAGCAGAAGAAAGGAAGTGATAATGCCTCTGTATAAGTCTTTGATGCAACCTCATTTGGAGTATTGTGTGCAATTCTGGAGACCGCACCTTCAAAAGGATATAAACAGGTTGGAGTCAGTACAGAGGGTGGCTACTAAAATGGTTAGTGGTCTTCATTATAAAGCATATGAGGACAGACTTAAGGATCTTAATATGTGTACCTTAGAGGAAAGGCGGGATAGAGGTGATATGATTGAGACATTTAAATACCTCTGTGGGATAAATGCACAGGGGGAGAGCCTTTTTCGATTGAAAGCAAGCTCTGCTATGAGGGGACATGGGATGAGGGTGAAAGGGGATAGATTCAGGAGTGATATGCGGAAATATTTCTTTATGGAAAGAGTAGTGGATCCGTGGAATAGTCTCCCAGTGGAGGTGGTAGAGATGAGGACAGTAACTGAATTCAAAAAAGCATGGTACAAACACAGGGGATCTCTAAAGATAAAAAGGGGACTGTTGTAATGGTTGATATGGAAGGACAGACTAGATAGGCCATGTGGTCTTTTTCTGTCATCATGTTTCTATGTTTCTATGGATTGTAATCCCATGTTAAAAGGGAAAAGGGAAGGTAATGGTAGTGGGGGTGTACTATCGACCTCCTGGCCATTATGAACAAATGGGTAATGAATTTCTCAAAGAAATCAGGGAAACTAACAAACGTTATAGCACAGTAATAATAATAGGTGATTTTAATTACCCCGGTATCGACTGGGTTAGTGTCACGGTAGGACATACTAGAGAGAGAAAGTATCTAAATGAAATAAATTGCTGCTTCTTGGAGCAGCTGGTTCATGAACCGACCAGAGGGGAAGCCATTTTGGATCTAGTCCTTAGTGGAACAGAAGATCTGGTACAAGAGATAAGGGTGTTGGGGCCACTTGGCACAAATGATCATAGCATGATTGCGTTTGATTTAATAAATGGAGGAAGGATGGCAAGGAAATCCACAGTACTACCTTTTAACTTTGAAAAAGGAGAATATGATAAAATGAAGAAAATAGTTAAGAAAAAACTAAAAGGAGCAGTTGCAAAGGTTAAAGATTTATATCAAGCATGGGTGTTGTTTAAAAATACTATCTTGGAAGCCCAAACCATCTGTATGCCACGCTTTAAGAAAAGTGGAAGGAAGTCTGAAAACTGCCAGCATTGTTTAAAGGTGAGGTTAAATAGGCTGCTGTTGCCAAAAAAGCGTCTTTTAGGAATTGGTAAAAGGAGCCAAATGACGAAAACTGGAAATAACATAAGCACTGGCAAGTTAGATGCAAGGCACGGATAAGGCAGGCAAAGAGAGAATTTGAAAAGAAGCTTGCTGTGGAAGCAAAAACATGTAATAAAGACTTTTTCATGTACATTCATAGCAAAAAACCTGTGACTGAGTCATTTGGACCATTAGATGATAGAAGGTCAAAAAGGGGCCCTAAGAGGGGACAAGTCCATGAATGAATTTTTTGCTTCGGTCTTTACTGGGGAAGATGTAGGGATGTTACCCATGACTGAAATATTATTTAAAGAGGAGGCTGCAGAAGAATTGAAAGAAATATTGATACACCGGTAAGATGTATTACAACTGTTTGCTAAACTAAAGAGTAGCAAGTCACCTGGACTGGATGGTATACATCCAAGTGTGTTGAAAGAACTAAAACATGAGATTGCAGATCTACTATTAGTAATCTGTGTACTATCATTAAAATCATTTGTAATACCTGAAGACTGGAGGATGGCCAATGTAACGCCAATTTTTTAAAAGGGTTCCAGGGGTGATCTGGGAAACTACAGACCGGTGAGCTTAGCGTTAGTACTGGGAAAAATGGTATAAACCATTATAAAGTACAAAATTACTGAACATGTTATGGTTTAATGGGAGATAGCCAACATGGCTTTAGCCTAGGAAGGTCTTGTCTTACTAAGCTGTTATGATTTTTTGAAGGTATGAATAAACAGGTAGACAAAGGTAAGTTGGTTGATATAGTGTATATGGATTTTCAGAAAGCCAGACTCTTGGCTAAATTAAAAAGTCATGGGATAGGAGGCATTGCACTATTGTGGATCAGGAACTGGTTAAAAGATAGAAAGCAGAGGGTAGGGCTTAATGGTCAATTTTCCCAGTGGAAAAAGGTGAATAGTGGAGTACCCCAGGGATTTGTGATGGGTCCACTGCTTTTTAACATATTTGTAAATGACATGGAAATGGGAATAACGAGTGAGGTAATCAAATTTGCAGATGACACAAAATTAGTCAAAGTTTTTAAAATCCATGAGGATTGTGAAAAATTGCAAGAGGTCCTTGATAAATTGGAAGATTGGACATCCAAATGGGCAGATGCAATGTAATGTGGACAAGTGCAAACTTATGCACTTAGGAAAGAGCAACCCAAACTATGGTTACACGATGCAAGGTTTCACATTAGGAAACACCACCCAGGAAAATGATTTAAGCAGCATCATGGATGATACGTTGAAATCCTCTGCCCAGTGTGCAGCGGCAGCCAAGAAAGCAAATAGAATGTTAGGAATCATAAGGAGAGTAATGGAGAATAAAATAAAGGATATTATAATGCCTCTGTATCGTTGAATATTGCGTGCAATTTTGGTCACCGTATCTTAAAAAGGATATAATGTTATTAGAAAAGATGCAGAGAAGAGCTACCAAAATGGTAATGGGGATAGAAGGATACCCCTATTATGAGAGGCTAAAAATGTTAGGACTTTTCAGCCTGGAAAAGAGACGACTGAGGGACGATATGATAGAGTTCTATAAATTAATGAATGGAGTGGAACAAGTAAATGTAAATCGATTATTTACGCCATCAAAATATAGAAAGTCTAGGGGACATGCAATGAAGCTACAGTGTAACCTATTTAAGACTAATAAGGGAAAATATTTTTTCACTCAGCGTGTAATCAAACTCTAGAATTCATTACCGGAGGATTTAGTAAAAGCTGTTAGTATAGCCGGGTTTAAAATAAGGGTTGGACAAGTTCCTGGAGGAAAGGTCCATAAACCATTATTAAAGGGGTTCCGGGAAATCCACTGCTTGCCCCATTTCAAGCATTGTGGAACTGTGTCTTTTGGGGCAACTTCTATGTACTTGTGACCTAGATTGGCCACTGTTGGAAACAGGATACTGGGCTCGATGGACTTTGGTCTGACCCAGTATGGCATATCTTATATTCTTAAGGGTCAAGGGCTCAAGACCAGCCTGTGGATGAGGAATGGTAAGTCCTGGTGTGTTAACGTTTTTATTCTATATGTAGACTTCAGAGGAAAGGTGGTACCTTCAGGAAGCTCCTGAAAACACACCTGTTTACTGAATACTACTATACTCCACCATCCTGGAACGGACTGCCTACCACTTAACAAACTGAACCCTAGGCATCAAGCAGGGCACAAACTTTATGTAAATAGTTAAATGTAAACACAGTAAACATTGCTGTACATAGTTTGGAAAAACGTACTGTGTAACGAAATTCTGTTCTTTGGAAACCTGTGTATAGATTTGAAAAACGTTCTATGTAAAAGAAATTCTGTTCGATGTAAACCGCCTTGAGATTCTGAAAGGTGGTATATAAAAAATGTTAAATAAATAAATAAAATGATAGAGATGTCCAAATACTTCCGTGGCTTTGATTGAAAGCAAGCTCTGCTACACGGGGACATAGGATGAGGTTGAAAGGGGATAGACTCTTGAGTAATATGCAGAAATATTTCTTTATGGAAGGAGTGGTAGATGCATGGAATAGTCTCCCTGTTGAGGTGGTAAAGACAAGGATACTATCTGAATTGAAAGAAGCATGGGACAGACACTGAGGATCTCTAAAGATAAAAAGGGGTCTATTGTAGTTGATATGGAAGGGGGCACTAAATAGGCCCTGTAGTCTTTCTGCTGTCATGTTTCTATGTTTCTCAATCTCTAGAATGTGCACCCAGGTTGGTATGGGGGCCTCCACAGCTATGAGCGATGCTGGCCCATCCCACTGAGCTTGGGTCATATAGTGGAAGTGGTGTGTAGCCTACTGGTTAGCACCCTGTTTGGGAACCAGGGGCTCAGGGTTCAAAACCCAGTAGCACTCCTTGTGGCCTTGTGCACATCCCCTAACCGTTCATTACCTGTCCATGTTATCAGTGTCCCTGCTTTGATTGAACTAATGCAGTGGTGTAGAAGACCTGTTACATATCTAAAGACATAAATACTGGCCATCAACAGTCCTAGATAGTGACGGAGTACAGTGACATGTGTACCCATGTTTGCTTCCACCAGGGTTATACACCTCCACAATCTAGGGTTTGTAACAGTTTGGTGATGGCAGGCAGAACTGTGCCGATGGCCCTGCCCAATGATGCCTGCATGCATATCCCCAATATGTACATGGATCTCTCCCTGAATATCTATTGCACTGTGGGCACATCCCAGGCATCCCACACCTTTTCTATCTGGGATTTGCTTCTGATTCAGGAGCATTCTTGGACCGAAGAGCCCCTCCTTCTCTTCATCATGTACCACGTCATCTGCCCCCAGCCATCCTGGGAGGTGCCTCACAGCCTAATGCACATGTGCCTCCCTCTCAGCTTTTCCACTCATCTCTCCCCCTTACTCACACACCACAGGCTGATATCTACAGCTGGCCCTTGGCAGCTCCCATCTAACAACCACACAGCCCTAATACCCAGCTGCTGTAACCCTGTTCCCATGTGTACTCATCTCACACACATTCACACACCCAATTCCTAGCTCTGTGTCATCACATCTCTGTGGCCCTTGGGATGCCTTCAAACAATCTCTGCTCCCTGTCCTTCCAGGGGGTGCCCTCTGTCCACCCATTGCTCTACATCCTCTGCAAAGTCTCAGTGCACGCCCTGTCACCATGATGTGTGCCCACCTCTTTGGGCCATTCCCGGTCGGGACAGACTATGAGGAACATGCATGTCTTCAGTAACCCATGTGGAGAGTGGTGTCATGCCTGTTGTTGAGCAACTGTGCAGTAGTAGAGAAATTAGAAATATCTTTACCCCCTAGGATACCAAGGGGATTTTTCCAACAAATATTGTCCTTGGTTCTAACCAAAAGAATTTTTCAGTTTGAGGGACAATTTTTCCACCAAATTTATGGGATAGCAATGGGTGCCACGGTAGCCCCGTCAATTGCCACGTTATTTTTGGCAGATTTTGAAACAACTACTATTTTCTCCAGGACCAAGCAGGAAGTCAGTCCTCACTTATGGGTGACGTCGGCGCCGACGGAGCCCTCGCGGAGCAATTTTCCCCAGCTTTCAAAGAAAGCCTTTGGGAATTGCAGCGCGCATGCGCGGTCCTCTTCCCGCCCAAGGGTGCCATCTTAGCCAGTCTTCTTTTTTCCGCGGAGCCCTACAGACGTCCCCGTCTTGTCCCCGCGAAAAAGTCGATATATTCTTCATTATTTTATTCTTTTTCCTTCGGTTCGACGCCGGTCTTTTTCCCGCCCGGACTCGCGACGCCGGTCACGAGTCCTCTTCCTTTTTTCGGTTTTTCTGACTTAGTCAGCTTTCGTTTTCGATTTTTCCCTGGCAGCCCGGTCCTTTGACCTCGCAGGGGCCCTTTTTTCCCCCGATGGCTGCCAGTGGTTTTAAGCGGTGTGGTCAGTGTGACCGAAATATGTCACTAACTGACACACACGACTTTTGCCTCCGCTGCCTGGGCCCGGATCATGAGGAATTGATCTGTGGGCCCTGCGGCAAAATGTCCTCCAAAGCGTTGAGAAGTCGGCGGCATCAGCGTGATAGGATCTTCGCTGACCCCAGCCGTACCCGGACCTCGTCGGAGGCCTCCGCGTCCAAAGGCTCCAGCTCGGACCGTCGCCGGAGTTCCTCCGACAGGGGTTCTCCCTCCGGGGACCATCGTCGGAAGGTGAAACCCGCGAGGGCGGCGTCGGTGGACGCTCCTGGTTCCGCGAGGGCCAGGTCGCATAGCCCCGACAGCCGCCCCGGGTCCTTGGAGAAGGAGCACCTCACGAAGCGACCTCGCCTGGAGTCGGAGATGCCTGCTCGGGTAAGTCCTGTGGTCCTTCTGGACTCGCCTCCGCGACAGCCGACGTCGGGCCCGACGCCGTCGGGGCCCGAGTCGGGGGCTGCTGGGTCACCTGAGCTCGGACTCAGGTTGACGGCCTTGGAGAGCAGACTGTCTGCCTTCATGGACCAGCAGCGGGCACTGCTCGCTGGCCTCGCTGGCGCCGCTGCCCCGACCGCCGGGATGTCGACGTCCAAGTCGACCCCGGAGACCGAGCCGATCCTCGAGTCGATGCGAACTCGAGTCGATCCTCGGTCGAGGTCACCCTCGGCCTCCCGTTCGGGACCGAGGTCGCCGACGCCGACTCCCTCGGCGTCGGGGCGGCAGGCGCCGCGCCCTGCCCGGGCCGACCCCACCGAGTCCTCGTCGGAGTCGGTCTGGGAGTCTGAAGAGGAAGAGTCGCCTGATTCTTTCCGGACTCGGTGTGTCCCCTCGGACTCACCGGAGTCCGAGCCTCGGAAGCAGTCCCCCCCAGAGGATGCCCGGTTCTCGGACTTCGTCAGGGATATGGCCAAGGCTTTGGCCTTCCCTGCGGACCCCGAGGAGGAGCCTCGAGCCGAAGAGCTCGACGCCCTCCAGTATGACTCTCCCGCAAGGGAACACTTTACTGTACCGGTTCCTCCTATGCTAGAACGACTACTCTTCCGCATGTGGGAGAGTCCGGCCTCCTCGCCGGTCCTGAGCAAGCGGGTCGATTCTATCTATCGAGTCCGCAAGAGCCCTGGCTTTCAAAAGGCACAGCTACCACACCATTCCATGGTAGTGGAATCGGCCATGCATCGTCTTAAGAGCCAGAAGATGCACTCCTCGGTGCCTCCTGGCAGGGAGGCCCGTAACCTGGATGGCCTTGGTAAGAAGTGTTTCCAGGGCTCTATGCTCGCATGTCGTGTCCAGACCTACCAGCTATACATGGGCATGTATCTCCGAGATCTGGCTAAAGAACTAGCCGGATTCTCCGCTGGTTTGTCCGAGGAACCCTTGCGGAGGTTCCTGGCCTTGTCCACTGGCATTCGGGAATGCTCAAAGTTCATGTCCCGAGAAGCCTATGATGGCTTTGAAGCATCGGCTCGAGTGGCCGCAGCCGGCATCGGTGCCCGCCGACAGGCTTGGCTTCAATCGTCAGACCTTGAGCCCTGGGTGCAGGACAAGTTGGTCGATGTCCCCTGCCGAGGCGAAAACCTCTTTGGCAAGCCCATGGCTGAAAAGGCTGCACAAATTGAGACTGAGACTCTCACCAGGACCAGGCTTTCTAGGAAGACCTCTGCCCCTTCCCAGAAAAAGAAGGGCTCGGGGAAAAAGTCCTTTTACCCGAGGAAGGCGACTGCCTACAAACAATACCCCCATTATCAGGCCCCTGCAGCTCCCCAACAGGGCCAGCAGGCCAAGGGACGGGGTAACGGGTCCCGTAGGCAGCAAGCCCCCAAGCCTGCACCACCAGCCCCTGCTCCGCAGGGTGGGGGTTTTTGACTCACTAAGCATAGCCTCTCCCCCCCCGCTGGTTCCTCCCAGCACCGGAGGCCGGCTGGTTCACTTCGCCCACAGGTGGTCCAGCATCACCGCAGATGCCTGGGTGCTTCAAGTCGTGCGAGAAGGCTATCTTCTCCACTTCCACCAGGTCCCTCCCTCCTATTTTCCGGGAGAACCTCCACGACCCCCTCTGCACAGGGAATTACTCCTTCAGGAGTTGGCAGGTCTTCTGCAGGATCAGGCGGTGGAACCGGTGCCACACCACCTGAGAGGTCAAGGTTTTTATTCCCGGTATTTTCTAATACCAAAGAGAACAGGAGGCCTCAGACCCATCCTGGACTTGCGCAACCTCAACAAGTTCCTCGTGCGGGAGAAGTTCAAGATGCTTACCCTTGGAATCCTTCTGCCCTACCTCCAGCAGGGAGATTGGCTATGCTCCTTGGATCTAAAGGATGCCTACACGCACATCCTCATCCACCCAAGCCACCGCCAGTACCTAAGGTTTGTGGTGGCAGGAAATCATTACCAGTACAGAGTACTGCCCTTTGGCCTGTCCTCCGCTCCGCGAGTCTTCACAAAATGTCTCGCGGTGGTGGCGGCCCATCTCCGGCTTCACGGCCTATATGTCTTTCCGTACCTCGACGACTGGCTCATCAGAGCGACGTCCGCTCCGGAGGTCACCAGCGCCACACACCGCACGGTGACTCTTCTGCAATACTTGGGCTTTGTTATAAATTTCGTAAAGTCCACTTTGCTCCCCTCACAGGATCTCGAGTTCATCGGCGCAAGGCTGCACACTCCTCAGGCACGGGCATACCTACCGCTCGACAGGGCTCAATGGCTCATGGACCTAGCCGACCGTTTTCGCAGCCAGCCCCTGGTCTCCGCCAGGCGCTTCCTGAGACTACTCGGCCATATGGCTTCCACCGTCCATGTGACCCCCAATGCCCGCCTGAATATGCGGCCTGCTCAATGGTGTCTCCGCCAGCAGTGGCGACAGGCCACAGGCGGCCTAGCAGACCTAGTGCGCGTCTCCGAGCCGCTGATCTCGTCTCTCCGGTGGTGGCTTCAGCAGCCGAACCTGATATTCGGAATGCCTTTCCAGTCACCCCAGCCGACCCGGGTGCTGACCACGGATGCATCCCTCCTGGGCTAGGGAGCACATTGCCAAGGGGCACGTACTCAGGGCCTCTGGACCACGTGGGAGTCTGCTCAGCAGATCAACTTCCTGGAGCTCAGGGCGATCCGCCTGGCTCTCAAGGCCTTCTCCCACCTGACTTCCCACCAGTCCGTCCTTGTCCAGACGGACAATCAAGTTGCCATGTTCTACGTGAACAAGCAGGGGGGCACAGGCTCCTTCCTCCTCTGCCGGGAGGCACAGAAGCTCTGCTCTTGGGCCGTCAGTCACGGCATTCTCCTCAAGGCAGTTTATCTCCCGGGCCAAGAGAATTGCCTGGCGGACAAACTCAGCAGGATCCTCCAGCCGCACGAGTGGCGGCTGGATCCCTTGGTAGTTCAGAAGCTCTTCCTAAAGTGGGGCCTCCCCACGGTGGATCTCTTTGCCAGTCCTCACAACCGGCAGCTTCCTCGCTTCTGCTCTCGTCAGCCGCACCCCCTTCGGGTTGCGGCGGACGCGTTTCTAATTTCATGGTCGGGGAGCCTTCTGTACGCTTTCCCTCCCATCCCGCTAGTCTCTCGGACTCTTTTCAAGGTTCTCCGAGACAAAGCCTTCATGATCCTGGTGGCCCCTCGTTGGCCCAGACAGCCGTGGTTTCCGCTCCTGCTGCAATTAGCGGTGGAGGATCCATTCCCTCTGGGGGTACAACCGGATCTCCTCACTCAGGATCAGGGGTCTCTACTACACCCCAACCTCAGGTCTCTCAACCTCATGGCCTGGCTGCTGAGAGGGTAGTCCTTGCTCCCTTTCTCCTGCCGGCAGAGGTGGAGGAGGTCGTCTTGGCTTCGCGACGGCCTTCTACCCGCAAATGCTACGCCCTTAAATGGCATCGCTTCGCCGTCTGGTGTACCCAACAGTCTCAGGATCCCTTCTCCTGCCCGGTGTCGGTGATCTTGCAGTACTTGCTACACCTCTCTAATCTGGGACTTAAGTCCAACTCCGTCAAAGTTCACCTCAGTGCTCTTTCGGCCCATCATGTGCCAGTGGACGGTAGACCTCTCTCCAGCGACCCTCTCGTAGCGAGGTTCCTCCGAGGTCTCCTTCTACTTAAACCACCTCTACGCCCGCCAGCGCCTGACTGGGACCTGAATGTGGTTTTGCAGCGGATCACCTGTCCGCCTTTTGAACCTATGGCTACCTGTTCTCTCCGTTTTCTGTCTTGGAAAACACTGTTCTTGATAGCCCTCACTTCCGCTAGACGCGTAAGTGAATTGCAGGCCCTCGTGTCTGATCCCCCTTACACTCGGTTCTACAAAAATAGGGTAGTCCTACGGACTCACCCAAAATTCCTTCCAAAAGTGGTCTCCCCTTTTCACATCAATCAGGAGGTGGTACTTCCGACCTTCTTTCCCAGACCACACTCCAGCCGAGCTGAAACGGTCCTCCATACCCTGGACTGTAGAAGGGCATTGAACTTCTACCTTGACCGTATGCGGGAGCACCGTAAAGCTGCTCAGCTCTTTGTGTCTTTTGACCCCAATAAATTGGGGCTCCCGGTCTCCAAGCGTACTCTGTCCATCTGGGTTGCGGACTGTATCTCTTGGGCTTATGGGGCAGCCGGACTCTCCTTAGAAAGTCGAGTCACGGCTCATTGCGTTCGGGCAAAGGCTACGTCAGTGGCTTACCTCCGCTCTGTTCCGCTGGCAGACATCTGCCGGGCCGCTACTTGGTCTTCGAGCCAGACTTTTGCGGTCCATTACTGTCTCGAGAGGGAGTCCCGCAGGGACAGTGCTTTCGGACAGGCAGTCCTCCGTAATCTCTTTGAGGTCTGAGCAACTCCTACCCTCCATCCCGGATGTGGGCTACCGGTGGGTGATAATTCAGCGAAGATTCTTTCCTTCTGTGCTGCTGAGCTAGAGGGAGCTCATTTTTGTGCTTAGGGTCTCCAGTAGCCTTGAGCTTGGGAGTCCCATAAGTGAGGACTGACTTCCTGCTTGGTCCTGGAGAAAGCGTAGTTACTCACCTGTAACAGGTGTTCTCCAGGAGCAGCAGGAATCAGTCCTCACTACCCTCCCTCCTCCCCTTGGAGTTGCAATCGTCTGCTTATGTTTGTTTGCAAATTTTTTTTTTTTTTTTGTGCTGTCTTTTTTAGCTATGTCATCTGACTGGCTAAGATGGCACCCTTGGGCGGGAAGAGGACCGCGCATGCGCGCTGCAATTCCCAAAGGCTTTCTTTGAAAGCTGGGGAAAATTGCTCCGCGAGGGCTCCGTCGGCGCCGACGTCACCCATAAGTGAGGACTGATTCCTGCTGCTCCTGGAGAACACCTGTTACAGGTGAGTAACTACGCTTTCTCTTCAACATGGTATTCTGAGGTTCTTTTATGGGTTCGATTTTTAGATGATGTATTTTTTCTATGGAAAGGAACGGAGGCAACCCTGAAATCCTTTGTTAATTGGCTAAATTCACAGAAAGACAATTTAAAGTTTACGTTACACTATCATTTTGAGGAGTTAGAATTTTTAGATGTGAAAATCTATAAAGAGGGTTCTCGTTTACATTCTACACTCTTCCGTAAACCAGTACAGAGAAACACTTTATTGGATTTTTCAAGTTTTCACCCACCAGCTTTGAAGAGGAGATTACCCTACAGTCAATTTTTAAGACTTCGACGAATTTGCAGTTCAGTTCGAGACTTTGATCAACATGCCCATGAACTAACGCAACAACTCTTACATCGAGGATATCCCTTGAATTTGGTTAAACAAGCCTGGACGAGAGCCAGATATACCCACAGAGAGTGGCTTTGGGGCTCAGAAATCTCACAAGACTCTAAGACAATAGATCAAGCGTATATTACGGGCATATTACCATATATGGCTAATGTCACTAAAATAGGTCACATTTTAAGGAAACATTGTGTGGTGATGCACATGCAGCAGAGCCCTTTAAAACTGAAAAAAAAAAGGTTTTTTTTTCATAAACGGGGGATGGGCTCACCAAAACATAGCTCCCAGGTAGAAAGAGAAACTAAAGCACACACTAGCAGAGCTAGCCTGAAGCCACACCCAGCCTCTAGAATAGTTTCAGGCAGAGAGAGGGTGGGGCCAGGGAAGGAAACAAGCCACAGAACATTTAAGCTGCGTCACACAGGAAGTGAGGCAGAACAGGGTTTCCCAGGAGAACAAGGAAGAGAACCAGTTGAACAAGCAGAGCAAGCAGAACGTGCTCAGACACAGGAAGGACTGCAGAGAGAGACTGCCAGAGGACAGGAAAGACTGCAGGCCAGAAGCCAGGAGGAGAGGCAGAGAGTCCAGAGAGACCAGGGTAAGAGGCAGCATTACAAGGCTGTAAGACCTGGTGGTTCAAAAGGGACCAGCCACAACTCCCAAGGCAAGTGTCAAGGTTGTGGGCAAGAAAGGAGCTGGGGAAGAAGTCAGGACTATACATCTGATTCTGAATGTAGCAGCTCAAGTCCTGGGCCCTTGAACAGACAGTACAGAAAGTCTGATAAAAGGAGGGTTTCTGCCAGCCAAACAACTCAGATATTTCCTGAAGTAGAGTTGTTAAGGGAGAGAAGGGCAAGAGGTTCTGACCCAGTTAAAAGGGGGAGCCAGAAGCTAAAATGGGGAAACCTTTTTAAACTTTTAAAAGAAGTGCAGCAGAGTGTGCCAGAAGTTGCCCCAAGCCCTGAGCTTTATAATTCACCGGAGGAAATGGAAGTGGAGCTTTATCCAGACAGTCCAGTGTCTTCAGCAGAGTCAATGGAGTGTGGACTTTGTGTGAGCAATGTTTAATGTTTTTATAAAAGGCTGTATGATACAGGTTAAGAAGATAACATATGTGCTGGTATCAATGAATGCCTAGGATAAGGGCAGACAAGAAGATAGAAACCTCATGTTTAAAAGCAGCCAGTTTTACCACTGCTAAAGCCCGGTTAAGAAGGCTAATGATTTTAAACTAAGAGGCAGCACATGGCTGGTATCCTAATCTGCAGCAGCTGAGAATGTGAATTCAAAACTGTCTTACTGAAGTTTTGTTGAACTGTGCACTTAACAGTAATTTGCTGGTTTTGTTAAATGGAAGAAGGCAAAGTTAACAAGAGTGGAGAAAACTACTTGGAGAGTTTTTGCTAAGAAAGTTACTGGAGAAAGTATCCTATTTTTGGTTATATTTTTGGTTTGCCTTATCATGGTCATTTGTCAAAAACTGATTCCACGAAGAAAACAATAAAAAGCAATTTATTTTTACAAATTGTCCTGTGTCCTCATCCACTCGTACTGCTTACAAAGCAGGCCACAACTACACAAAAAGAGTGATGACCGGCGCACCCCACTAGGCAGCCGCCTAGACGGACGGGGCGCCGCCGCAATTGGCATCTATTAACATTACACCCTTGCTTCCAAAAACCATTAAGGATTGCGTTTACAAGGGGGCCTAATATTGCCAATTTGATAGAGAATGCAGGAATTAAATCTTCACAGGATTTGATAGATGGCCCATTAGGACATTATTCTTGCTCTGCATGTAATCTCTGTCGGCAAACAATTGAGGGGAAAGAATGGAACATACCTAACACTACAATTAAGCAGATATCAAAATGGTCAACTTCATGTTCTTCCTCCTTTGTAGTTTACGCGCTCTTATGTCCTTGTGAGAAAGTTTATATAGGTCGGACTACACGTAGGATACGAAGATGAATGCAAGAACATGCTACCAGAATACAGAATGCAGTAACATCTGCCCCCCTTGTACAGCATTGTATAGATCTACATCACACATTTACTGATTTCAAGTGGAGGATTTTAGATCATGTTCCAGAGAATCCCAGAGGTGGGGATAGAGAGCAGCGTCTCCAATGGTTGGAACAAGCATGGATTTTTCGTGCAGCGTCATTAGAACCTAAGGGGTTAAATTTAGAATTGGATTGGACGAGTTTGCTATGACGTGGTGGACTCTAATTGGGAGAGGGGTTCAAATCTCTCTGGCTTTCATTACTTGGTCAGCAAGTTGGACTGTATTAACGGAAGCGTCTTTTTGGGAGGAAAGATCTCCACTTGATGCCATTTCGTGAGAAGCATTGCAGAGGATGAAGTATCGCTGCGGGACGGTTCATGAAGATGAGTAAATTTCTTTTGCAGAACTGTAAACGTTAAAGCAGGGCCAGAAAACAGAGTGGGGCTCTAAACGCAGTGCTGTGTTCGTTGTTGTCTGCAGGATTCGGGTAGAGCCGCAGGGATTTCCTGGAAATTAAGAAGGGATCCCAGGGCTCGTTACAAAATAATGGGTTATTGTGATATAGCGCTAATATAGAGTGCAATTATTTCACAATATTTTATTGAATGGTTAGGTCACCATATAATTGATTAAAAGGGAAGTTATGCTTCAAGAGGGAGAAATCTCTCAAGGCAAAAACTTCCGACAAAAAATAGTGCAGGAGTCAGAATTTTGTTTCAGTCACTACATTCACTCAAGTTGTGGGGTATAGTTTTATAATTGAGTGGTGGGTTAGTATAAATAGTTGAGCAACTGTGCATGGCACTGATGTGTGCATACCATTGTTGGAATCATGCTACAGACACAATCCCTAGCACTATATCAGCAATACATATCTCTGATGCCCAATGAGTTCATCTTCTGTATGGCAGCCTGTGTTGTTTGTGTCAGTGTGTTGCTGGATATGTATGTGGGCCATTAGCCAATGAGGGAGGGCAGCTAGCCCACATTACAGGCTAATTAGCACAGCAGTACATCTGCAGTGGTGTGAGTATGAGACCTGCTAACATTATGGCCTAGGGGCATGATGAGGGGTCCCCATTCACACAGCTGCCATACAGGTTGTGAGAGACAGTACTGATAATCAGAGGGCTATCTGTCATCTCAGACCCTACACAACACATTGTAGTGCTGGTGGGGGATATCAGCAAGCATGTCACCTGCACGGTGATTGCGCAATGCCGATGGGTAGTCCTATACATGGAACACCAGCCTGTAGGCAGGCTGTGGTAGATGGCTAGTTTGGCGCACAGCTGCATTGCGGGGTAGTATGTTCTGTGGAGGCATTCCTAGGCCTCACCCAGTCCCTTCTACAGTGCATTGCCATGATAGTCTTGCAATGGACATGCTGAGCTGGCATCGGGAAAAGAATGGCAGGGCTCTTCCGGGCAACGGGGGGTCGTGGGGTACTTCATTCTGTTGCTGCAGCAGCGGCAGTAGCTTCTCCGACCGTTTTTATTTTTTTTGTTTAGATTTTGAAGGCCGAGTGAGGTGGCCGTTTTGGGGCATTTTTTGCCGCCGGAGACCACCGCCTCACTCGGCCTCATTATAGAGCCGCCCCTGAGACAACCCTATGGAAATATATTGCACACACATCATAGTTTCCACACAAGAATGTTGATCTCCTAATTCAGGGTTCAGCAGAACAGTCCTATCTCTCATACAGTGTGGACACCCCTGTTCATGTCCTAAGCGTTTTACATTGTACAAAACTGATGTTTTCCACTGTTAGGTAAAATAATTTCCTCTATACCCTTGCTATTTTGGCATTATCCTCTTTACAGGTTCTCCTCCATTTTTGTGACTTCTTTTCACATGAATTGCTTACATATGTCCATGTTGAGCTGCACCCCCACTACTACGCATCTTTCTGTGAACCATAATCAGATCCTTGTATTAGGGTGCTGTATAATTCATCTGCATATCCCCCTCTAGCAGCCACTCATCCCATCCACATTTATCTGTAGGCTCCTGATGAAGCACATACATGATGCTAGTGATGTCAGCGACATGGCGATGGCCCAGATATGTTATGCTTCCCCTGGGATTGACAGAAGCATTATGTCAGCATGCAGAAACAGGTGGGGCCTTGGTTCTTACCCCAGTATCCACATGATTGCAGAGTACAGCAGCTGTGCCAGGTCTTCCTCAGGCATCTGGGCCTCTGTAACTACACATGAGCATGCTGGTTGTAGCATGTAGAAGCACAATGTTTGGATATATCAGTCAGTGTGGCTATGAGTTTGCAGCTGCACACAGCTAAGCTTCCACAGCCTGCACACAGCTAAGTTTTCAGAATTGTATCTTTTGCCTGTCTTGTTGTTTGTTGTTGCTGCTGATATAAAATGTAACTGTTGGTTTTACATTCACTTTTGGGAATATTCTGACTGCCTACATTCCTTGTGTAGCCCTTAAATCAGATATCTAAGTGTGCCCTCAGTTCATGTAAGGGCTACTGCCAAGGGCACTTGGGATATAAAGCTACTTGGAATAGAAATACTTTGATCTGAAGGGACCTGGTCATTCCTGAGTCTCCTATTTTAGAAGTAAAGGTATCATTTAAAGTTACAGGGACCTTTGCCCAGTAGGCAGATATATAGAAAGAAGTTAAAAGTTCAGTTTGACTATTTCTGCTTTTATTGTTTGGATTGTCTGCAAGCCTGCTCACAGGGCGGGGCTAATTAAATTATCTTACAGCCACCTAGTCAACCCTAGGCTTCACAGCTTCCACAACCTGCACACAGCTAAGCTTCCAGCATTGTCTCTTTTGCCCGTCTTGTTTGTTGTTGCTGCTGATGATATAAAATTTAACTGTTGGTTTTACATTCACTTTTGGGAATATTCTGACTGCCTACATTCCCTGTGTAGCCTTTAAATCAGATATCTAAGTGTGCCCTCAGTTCATGTAAGGCCTACTGCCCAACCCACCCCAGGACTGCATTGCCTATATAGCGGTCACATACGTTGGCATCTATCCTCTTAATATGTTGTTACGTCCGCCTTCTCTTCTTCTCCTTCTAGGACCAAGCATATCTTGTATTCAGTGCAATAATTGTGGTGCCTTCATTCTGAGAAGAATCATCTGGAACCTAAGAGCTTGCCCTACATGCCTCAAGTTAGCAGCCATGCATAAAGAATTGACTCTATTACGGGAAGAAGTAGCAGCAATGAAACACACCTCTTCTAGGATACAAGCCAAACAAAGTCCACCACCGTTCCCACAAAGAATCAAACATCCCAGGAACAAATGGATCACAGTGGGGTCTGGTAGATTGCGACCTGAAATGCAGAAACACCCTGTACATCATGAGATATCACTGCATAATGCCTTTTCTGCTTTGGTTAATGAGGATGCCCATTCCACGGAAACTGAAGGGCCCTTAAATGAGACAGTCGATGCCCAATCTCCTGATAAAGCACCAAATATGAAGAAAAACTCATGGAACAGAAAACTACTACTTGGTGATTCCATCATCAGAGGCACCAACTTGGGAACACAGTTCAAAGGAGAGAAGTTAGTCAAATGCCTCCCAAGCTCTTCAGTTAGCAGGAATACAAACCAAATTGTTGATGTACTTAGCGTTGAAAGTGAGCACTCCAAAATTGATGTTGTCATCCACTTGGGTACAAATGACCTGGCTAGAAACAGTGCCACTACAGTTCAAAGGGACTTCCAAACTCTGGGAGAGAAACTGAAGCCCATTGTTAACACTAGCATTCTCAGAAGTTCTACCTGTTCTTGGTAAAGGGGCAGAAAGGCTACATCGCATAAACAGCTTTAACACATGGCTCCAGACCTGGTGCAAAGAAAAAGGATTCAGATTTATAGGCGACTGGGGAAACAGATGGACCAACAAGAGACTATACTGTGCTGATGGACTACATCTCTCTGTCGCAGGGAAAAGAATCCTAAGTGAAAAATTCAGGCAGTATGTAGATATACATTTAAACTAGAAAAAGTGGGTGACGGATGGGGAAGGTCAAGTTCAGGACGTCACTCCCTGCAAAAGCAGAAGAACATCAGAAACAGCCACACTTTTAAGCCACACATCAAAAGCAAGTGGGAAGAAGTGGGCAGAACAAAATCAATGCAAAATACATGCAAGCCAGTTAAATGCTGGAAAGCAATGAGCACAAATGCTCGAAGCTTAGCCAACATAATTCCGGACCTGGAAGCCCTAATGGTGGAAATGGACTTGGACATTGTGGCCATTACAGAAATATGGTTTAATGAATCACATGATTGGTATATAGCCATAGCTGGCTATAATCTATTCAGAAGAGACAGAGAAAATGGAAAAATGGAAAAGGAGGAGGAGTAGCCTTGTATGTCAAAAGCAATATTAAAGCTACTGAAATGCAGGGGGCATGGGGAAAAGAAGAAGCGCTCTGGATTGTGCAGGTAAGATGAGATGGCACTGTCATCCATACTGCTGTAGTCTACAGACCTCCGACTCAAATTGAAGAGATAGATAACAAACTGATTATAGATATTGCCAAGATAACCACAAAGGGGGAAGTGATCATATTGGGTGACTTTAATCTACCCGATGTGGCTTGGATTACTCCTGCAAATCTGCAAAGAAGCAAAAAAATTGTGGATGCTTTCCAAGATGCGTTACTTAGACAAATGTTGATGGAACCAACCAGGGAAAGCTCAATGCTGGATTTAGTGCTCACCAATGGTGATAGCATGTTGAATGTCGGGGTGGGTGCCCCTGTGAGCAGCAGCGATCATCACACAGTGTGGTTTGAGATAAAAGCCAAGGTGCAGTCCATTCATAGCAAGCTCAAAGTCCTAAACTTCAAAAACACTGACTTCAGTAAAATGGCCAAGTACCTAAAGGAGGAGTTGGCAGGGTGGAAGGGGATAAGGGAAGTGGAATTGCAATGGGCTAAACTAAAGGTGGCAATAAAAGGGGCAACAGATAAATATGTAAGAAAAGTAAATAAAAACAAGAGGAGAAGGAAACCCATTTGGTTCTCCAAAGAGGTGGCTGCTCAAATAAAGGCAAAAAACACAGCTTTCGCAAAATTCAAAATCTTGCAAACAGAGGTACACAGAAATGAATACAGGATCAAACTCAAAGAGACAAAAAGAGAAATAAGGAAAGCAAAATCAAAGGCAGAGGAAAAGATGGCTAAAGATGTGAAGTGTGGCGACAAAACTTTCTTCAGGTATATTCAGGAAAGGAAGATCAGAGGTGGAATTGCAGGACTCAAAGGTGCTGGGAACAGACTCGTGGAAAGTGACATTGAAAAGCAAAATTGCTAAAGAAATACTTCTGCTCTGTTTTTACTAAAGAAAATCCTGGAGAAGGACCACCTGTGACTCCCAAATATATCAAATGGGAATGAAGTAGATACCACACCATTCACAGAAGATGATGTGTTAGAACAACTTGCAAAACTGAAAGTGGACAAGGCCATGGGACCAGATGGGATACATCCCAGGATACTGAAAGAGCTCAGAGAGGTTCTTGCAGGAACTTTAAAGGATGTTTTCAACAGATCCTTGGAAACAGGAGAAGTTCCTAAGGACTGGAGAATGGCTGATGTGGTACCTCTTCACAAAAGTGGTGACAGGGAAGAAATGACAAACTACAGGACTGTGAGCCTTACCTCGGTGGTGAGAAAGGTAATGGAGGCGCTCCTGAAAGAGCGAATAGTGGACTTTCTGAAAACCAACAGGTTGCAAGATCCGAGGCAACATGGTTTTACCGAAGGATGATCTTGCCAAACAAATCTGATTGAGTTCTTTGACTGGGTGACCAGAGAACTAGATCAGGGGCATGCGATGGATGTCATCTACCTGGATTTCAGAAAAGCCTTTGATACTGTTCCTCATAGGAGGCTTATCAATAAACTCAGTAGTTTGGGGATGGGTCCCAAGGTGGTAAACTGGATCAGAAATTGGTTGACTGGCAGACGACAGAAGGTGATGGTAAATGGAGCTCACTCAGATGAAAGGAAGGTGACTAGCAGGATGCCCCAGGTTTCGGTGCTGGGCCCGGCACTGTTCAATGTATTTGTGAGTGATATTGCTGAAGGACTGAATGGAAAAATCTGTCTTTTTGCAGATGACAAAAATTTGCAACAGAGTGAACTTCCCCGAGGGAGTGGTTAACATGAGGAAAGATCAACAAAAGCTGGAAGAATGGTCCAATGCTTGGCAATTAAGATGTAATGCGAAGAAGTGCAGTGTCATGCACTTGGGTAGCAGAAATCCAAGGGAAATGTACGCGATAGGGGGCGCGAGGTTGGTGTGCACGGATCTGGAGAAAGACCTTGGTGTGATTATTTCTGAAGATCTCAAGGTGGCAAAACAGTGTGACAAGGCTGTGCAAAAGCCAGGAGGATGTTGCGCTGCATACAAAGAGGAATTACCAGCAGAAAGGAAGAGGTACTTATGCCACTGTACAAGTCACTGGTGGGGCCTCACTTGGAATACTGTGTTCAGTTTTGGAGACCATATCTTGCAAAGAATGTAAAAAGACTGGACACTGTTCAGAGTAAGGCAACCAAAATGATTTGGAGCCTGCGTCATAAGCCTTATGAGAAGAGACTTAAAGACCTAAACATGTACACTTTTGAGGAGAGGAGGGATAGGGAAGATATGATTCAGACCTTTAAATACTTAAAGAGAAATAATGAACAAACAGACCTCTTCCAAAGACGGGGAAGCTGTAAAACTAGAGGGTGTAACATGAAGCTGCAAGGTGGTAAATTGAAAGGCAATGTCAGGAAATACTTTTTCACTGAAAGGGTAGTGGATGCTTGGAATACATGACAGAATTCAAAGTGGCGTGGGACAGACACAGTGGATCCCTTTACAGCAACAGGATAAAATAAAAATAAACCGAACCATCTAATTTCTCAACAAATCGGGGGTGTCCTTCATGGAGCGGTGGGTTCACCCCTAAACAAAGACATGGGGAGGGGTGGCCTGCACAGCGCGGCAGGTGCACCTATGCTTGCCATCTTACTGGGCAGACTAGATGGACCATACTGGTCTTTATCTGCCGTCATTTACTATGTTACTATGACATACTCACAGGCAAAGAGCTGCTGTGTGAGCTGTCCTCCAGCCTGGATGTCTGCCCCAGTGTTCTCCCTGGCCCATGCAGGCCAGCACTTGGGATCATCCTCAAGGTCTGGGTTAATATCAACTGGGATTCTATGCCTGATTGCAATGTTTTGTAGTATCTTTATCTTTATTCCACACTTTATATACCACTCTTGTCAAAACATGAGAGTGGTTTACAATAAAATATGCTAACGCTATAGAAAAGGAAAAGAACTCCATTGTGTGATAGGAAAGGAAAGAACAACCAATAGATCGTTAGAGATAGTCTGAAAAACAGCAATTAAGCAGGACTATGGGAGGGGAGGTCAAAAGCCTGTTGGAATAAATGTGTATGCAGCAGGCCACTATGATACAAGCCACAGTGAGAGGCTGGTATTGTAAGACACCACCAGATTTGTCCAAACACCTAAAGTGACTTTTCAACATACCAAAGGTGCGTTCTATGACAGAGCTGGCTGTAGCATGTGCCTCATTATACCTGAGCTCTGCATGTGTCTTTGGGAACCTCACAGGGGTCAGCAACTAGATCCTGCTGCCATATCCTGCATCACCTGTAGGGAAGAAATTAGCGAGTGTTAGATACATTGCATCAGGGGCCCAAGGGGGGTGCGGGGCCATGTGCGGAGACTCGGCGCAGGGCCTCTTTTGCATAAGGGGCCGCATTTGCATAAATATTTGCATAACGTTACCATACACTAACTTTTAGTAAACATGCCTCTTAATGAGTGTATGGATAAAGAAAGACTAAAAGATCTCTACATTACTATAATCCATTGCCAACCGCCAGGCACATTAGGAACTACTACAAACACTGCCCATTTAGAACCCATAGCAAACCCGCCGTATCCTAACAGCACTACCAGGACTCACAAAGCACCATACTCTACCTATCAAAAGGCAACACTGCAAATATTAAACCAATACATTTCAGAGAATGACAATACATGACCTACTGGGGTAAGAGAACAAGTGTCAATGTCAAATAGGAATTACATAAACAGAATACCTCAGCTCAGTTACACATGCAGAACATAGACCATCACCAAACAAGGAATCACAATTTAGAAACAGGAAGACAATAATTAAACTGGGAACCCCAAAAGCCAAACTTGGAATGTACAGCAACACTGTAGAAATAAAACTATAAATTAATTTCTTCTTGTACTAAACAAAGCGCAGATGTCAATGATGCACATTTCCCAGAGCTGACATATTCCAGTAATAAATTCAAAATAGAGATATTTTTCTACCTTTTGTGCATTTCTTTTTCAGTTGCAATTGCTCCAGCCACTTTCTTCTGGTTTCTTCGTGTCTTCTGCTAACTCTCCATCGTCTGCTGTCCATTTGTCCTTTCTTCTAGTTTTTTTCCATTCTCTCTCTACATCACTTTCTGGTTACATTTCATACCCAGCAGAGAGCTTGTAGTTTAAATTTAATAGTCACTCAGGCCCAAGTAACAGCAAAGTACTTTTAGTTTAAATTTAAAACACAGAAGAGAGCATTCTGGTTAAATTTGGAACCCAGCAGAGAGCTTGTAGTTTACATTTAATAGTCACTCAGGGCCTAGCATCAGAAAAGTACTTTTAGTTTTAAAACACAGAGGAGAACTTTCTGGTTACATTTCATACCCAGCAGAGAGCTTGTAGTTTAAATTTAATAGTTGCTCAGGGCCTAGTAACAGCAAAGTACTTTTAGTTTAAATTTAAAACACAGAAGAGAGCTTTCTGGTTAAATTTAGAACCCAGCAGAGAGCTTGTAGTTTAAATTTCATAAGAAGTTAGAGCCTAGCAGCAGCTAAGAGCTATAATTTAAATCAAATCAGAATATAGCTTACCTCAGCAGCACAAGACAGGGTACTGTGTAGCAGCCCTCTTTTAATAAGTGTTATTTCCCTCCCTCCCCTGGGATAATCGTAGCTTTATAGGTACTTACACATCTTAAAAGGCAGGAGGTGCTCTCAGGTGAAGCTCGTTACCCAAATCAATCATACACTAAGGACCTGAGATTAGTTAAGTTTCAGGTGAACAAGGTATATTACACGTATTAGGTACAGTTTTATTAGTATAAATATCCATAGCAACCCTTAGTAAGTAAAGAACTTAGATCTAAACACAAACTTAAAACTAAGATGCAGACAGCAGTCCAGCAGCGGGATGGGGGCTTTCCAGTCTTTTGCATTGAGTGTCACATGTACGATTTTCTCCCAGTTGGCGAGAGGTCTTACGTGTGCACCAGGTGCAAGGAGCTCTTTGCTCTCAGGGAACGAGTCCGTTCTCTAGAGGCTAAAGTAGCAGACTTGGAAAGCATAAGACAGACAGAGAGGTACATAGACAAGACCTACAGGGATATAGTCCTGAAGTCCCACCTCCAGTCTGGCAGCATCCCTGTTGCCATGGAGGAGAGAGGTCGCGTGACAGGAGAGCATCACCCTGGTGTGGCAGGAAGTGATCCTGTAACTAGGACCTGTCCTCCAGGTGATGTAAAACCCTCTCGCACCGAGGAAGTTTCTCCAGGGCCATGTGCCCATGAGGGAAGGGTTAGGACAGCCGTTATAGTTGGTGATTCGATCATTAGGCATGTAGATAGCTGGGTGGCTGGTGGACGTGAGGATCGCCTGGTAACATGCCTGCCTGGTGCGAAGGTAGCGGACCTCATGCGCCACCTAGATAAGGTCTTAGATAGTGCTGGGGAGGAGTCTGCTGTCTTGGTACATGTTGGTACCAATGACATAGGAAAATGTGGTAGGGAGGTTCTGGAGGCTAAATTTAGACTTTTAGGTAGGAAGTTGAAATCCAGAAATTCCAGGGTAGCGTTCTACGAAATGCTTCCTGTTCCACGCACAGGACCCAAAAGGCAGGCAGAGCTCCGGAGTCTCAATGCACGGATGAGACAATGGTGCAGAGATGAGGGTTTTGGATTTGTTAGGAACTGGGGAACATTCTGGGGAAAGGAGGGGCTCTTCCGAAGGGATGGGCTTCACCTTAACCGGGATGAAACCAGGCTGCTGGCATTAACCTTTAAAAAGGAGATAGAGCAGCTTTTAAACTAGATATTAGGGGAAAGCCGACAGTCGCCCAAGAGCAGATGGTTCGGAAGAATGTATCTTTGAAGGATACTACCAAAAGCAGAGAGGTTCCACAAAAGAGTAAACTAGCCCAAATGCCCTCAAGTATGGAGCAGACAGAGCTTAAAGATCCCAAATTACCCATGTCTAACAATAGCCAAATTAATATGAATAAAATACATTCTCTAAAATGCTTGTATGCAAATGCTAGAAGTCTAAAAAATAAGATGGGAGAGTTAGAATATATAGCACTAAATGAAAGGTTAGATATGATTGGAATATCAGAGACATGGTGGAAGGAGGACAACCAGTGGGACACTGTGATACCTGGGTACAAACTATATCGTAATGATAGAGCTGATCAAATTGGTGGAGGGGTTGCTCTCTATGTTAGAGAGGGCATTGAGTCAGAAAGGATAAAAATTTTGCAGGAAACAAAATCTGCTGTAGAATCTATATGGATTGAAATTCCATGTAAAAGGGGGAAGGCGATGGCAGTGGGGGGTGTACTATCGACCGCCTGGCCAGAATGACCAAATGGATGATGAAATGTTCAAAGAAATCAAGGAAGCTAACAAAAGTTACAGCGCAGTAATAATAATGGGTGATTTCAACTACCCCGGTATCGACTGGGTCAGTGTCACGTCAGGACATGCTAGGGAGATAAAGTTCCTAGATGAAATAAATGACTGCTTTTTGGAGCAGCTGGTTCATGAACCAACCAGAGGGGAAGCCATATTAGACCTAGTCCTTAGTGGAACACCAGATCTAGTGCAAGAGATAAGGTTGTTGGGGCCACTTGGCAATAGTGATCATAGCATGATTGCCTTTGATTTAATTAGTGGAGGAGGGATAGTAAGGAAATCCACAGTACTACCTTTTAACTTTCGAAAGGGAGACTATGATAAAATGAGGAAAACAGTTAAGAAAAAACTAAAAGGAGCAGTTGCAAAGGTTAAAGACGTACTTCAGGCTTGGCTGTTGTTGAAAAATACTATCTTGGAAGCCCAGACCAGCTGTATTCCACGCTTTAAGAAAAGTGGAAGGAAGTACAAAAAACTGCCAGCATGATTTAAAGGTGAGGTCAGAGAGGCTGTTGTTGCCAAAAAAGCATCTTTCAGGAAATGGAAAAAAGAGCCAAACGACGAAACCTGGAAACAGCACAAGTACTGGCAAGTCAAATGCAAGGCATTGATAAGGCAGACAAAGGGAGAATTTGAGAAGAAGCTTGCTGCGGAAGCAAAAACGCGAAGTAAAGACCTTTTCAAGTACATTCGTAGCAAAAAACCTGTGAGAGAGTCAGTTGGTCCATTAGATGACAAAGGGGATAAAGGAGCACTAAGAGGCGACAAGGCGATAGCGGAGAGACTGAATGAATTCTTTGCTTTGGTCTTTACTGAGGAAGATGTAGGGATGTTACCCATGACTGAAGTGGTATTTAAGGGTGCGGAAGAATTGAAGGAAATATCGATACATCGGGAAGATGTATTACAACTATTAGATAAACTGAAGAGTAGCAAATCACCTGGGCCGGATGGTATACATCCAAGGGTGTTGAAAGAACTGAAATATGAGATTGCAGACCTGCTATTAGTAATCTGTGAACTATCATTAAAATCATCTCTAATACCTGAAGACTGGAGGATCGCCAATGTAACACCAGTTTTTAAAAAGGGTTCCAGGGGTGATCCGGGAAACTACAGACCGGTGAGCCTGACGTCAGTACCGGGAAAAATGGTAGAAACCATCATAAAGAATAAAATTACTCAGCATGTAGATAGTCATGACCTAATGGGAGACAGCCAACATGGCTTTAGACAAGGAAGATCTTGTCTTACTAATCTGTTATGTTTTTTTGAAGGAGTGAATAATCAGGTGGACAAAGGTGAGTCGGTTGATATTGTGTATCTGGACTTTCAGAAAGCCTTTGACAAGGTCCCTCATGAGAGACTTTTGGCAAAACTAAAGAGTCATGGGATAGGAGGCAGTGTACTATTGTGGATCAGGAACTGGTTAAAAGATAGAAAGCAGAGGGTAGGGCTAAATGGCCAATTTTCCCAATGGAGAAAGGTGAATAGTGGTGTACCCCAGGGATCTGTGCTGGGTCCGCTGCTTTTTGACATATTCATAAATGACCTGGAAAGTGGAATAACGAGTGAGGTTATCAAATTTGCAGATGACACAAAACTATTTAAAGTTGTTAAAACCCAAGAGAATTGTGGAAAATTGCCAGAGGATCTTGATAAATTGGAAGACTGGGCATCAAAATGGCAGATGAAATTTAATGTGGACAAGTGCAAGGTTATGCACCTAGGGAAGAACAACCCAAACTATGGTTACACGATGCAAGGTTCCACATTAGGAACTACCACCCAGGAAAAAGATTTAGGCGTCATTGTGGATACCATGTTAAAACCCTCGGCCTAGTGTGCAGCAGCGGCCAAGAGAGCAAATAGAATGCTAGGTATGATAAGGAAAGGAATGGAAAATAAAACAAAAGATATTATAATGCCTCTATATCGTTCCATGGTGAGACCGCACCTTGAATATTGTGTGCAATTCTGGTCGCCGTATCTTAAAAAGGATATGGCGATTTTAGAAAAGGTTCAGAGAAGAGCCACCAAAATGGTAAAGGGGATGGAAGGATACTCCTATGAAGAAAGGCTAAAAAGGTTAGGGCTCTTTAACCTGGAAAAGAGACGGCTGAGGGGAGATATAATAGAAGACTATAAATTAATGAACCGAGTGGAACGGGTAAACGTAGATCGATTGTTTACCTTATCAGAATATAGAAAGACTAGGGGACATGCAATGAAGCTACAGGGTAAACTATTTAAGACTAATAAAAGAAAATATTTTTTCACTCAACGTGTAATCAAACTCTGGAATTTGTTACCGGAGGATGTAGTAAAGGCTGTTAGTGTAGCTGGGTTTAAAAAAGGTTTGGACAAGTTCCTGGAGGAAAGGTCCATAAACCATTATTAAGAAGGGACCCAGGATATCAATGCTTGAACCAATACAAGCTTTGTGGAACCTGTGTCCCTTGGGGAAACTGCTAGGTACATATGACCTAGATTGGCCACTGTTGGAAACAGAATACTGGGCTTGATGGAGCTTGGTCTGACCCAGTATGACATATCTTATGTTCTTATGTTCTTACTTCCAGTTCTAGCCCCTCCATGAGTCCATTTCAATCCAAGCCCCCACTACAGCCCATTTCCAATCTTAGCGCCCCACAACAGCCCATTTCCAGTCCTATCCTAGCCCCTCCATCAGCCCATTTCCTGCCCTAGCTCTCCCCCAACACTCAGGCCATTTCCAGTTCTAGCTCCCTCCCCTCACAGCCCATTTCCATTTGAAGCCCCCTCCCCATCACCTATTTGCAGTTCAAGCCCCCTTCCACTCAGCCCATTTCCATTCCAAGCCCCCCTCCCCATCAGCTATTTGTAATTTAAGCCCCCCCCCCTTCCACTCAGCCCATTTCCAGTACTAGCAACCCCCCAGCCCATTACCAGTCCTAGCCCCCAAAGCCCATTACCAGTCCTAAGCCCCCATCACCCTATTTTCAGTCTTAGCCCCCCATAGCCCATTACCAGTCCTAACCCCCCATCAGCCCACCTCCAGTCCTAACCCCCGCATCAGCCCATTGCCAGTCTTAGCCCCCCATCACCCTATTTCCAGTCTTAGCACCCCTCATAGCCCATTACCAGTCCTAACCCCCCTATCACCCTATTTCCAGTCCTAGCCCCCCCATAGCCCATTACTAGTCCTAACCCCCTCCCCCATAGCCCATTACCAGTCCTAACCCCCCTATCACCCCATTTCCAATCCTATCCCCCCATAGCCCATTTCCAATCCAAGTCCCTGTCCCCATCAGCTATTTGCAGTTCAAGTCCCCCCTTCCTCTTAGCCCATTTCCAGTACTATCAACCCCCAGCCCATTACAAGTCCTAGCCCCCCATAGCCCATTACCAGTCCTAAGCCCCCCATCAGCCCACCTCCAGTCCTAACCCCCCCATCAGCCCATTACCAGTCTTAGCCCCCCCATCACCCTATTTCCAGTCCTAATCCCCCCATAGCCCATTACCAGTCCTAACCCTCCTCCCCCCCCCATCAGCCCAGGGAAACCTTAAAAGAAAAAAAAAACTTGCTGCTGCTGCTGCTGCTGCTGCTGCCGCCCTGGGAGCGGCAGAATGAAGTGTCTCCCGCGATCAAGTGTCTCCCAAGGGGCCCCCCACCTCTGGCTGCCCGGCAGAGCCCGCCTCAATCACCCTCCTCGGCGTGGCTTTCAGAGCCATGAAGGGAGAGTTTCTCTCTCGCAGTTCTGTTAAGCCTGCCGGGGCTGATGGGAAAATTCCCATCAGCCCTAGCAAGCTTAACAAACAGAGCCGCGAGGAGAGGGAAATTCTCCCTTCGCGGCTCTGAAAGCCGCGATGAGGAGAGTGATTGAGGCGGGCTCTGCCAGGCAGACGGAGGTGGGGGGGGCCCCACGGGAGACACTTTATTCTGCTGCTGCCACGGCGGCGGCAGCAGCAGCAGCAGCAAGTTTCTTTTTTCTTTTAAAGTGACTGATGGGCAGAATGTTGTTTGCGTCGGGCCCCCTGAAACGCGGGGCCCTGTGCAAACAACATTCTTGCTCAATGGACGGGCCGGCCCTTCATTGCATATGTGGGCAGCTACAGCCACACTGCCTGTGAGGCCCTTGCCTGTGTGATCCTTGCAGTGGAAAGATTGATACATATAAATAGTGGCCTCAGGACAGGGGGAGCCTTAGAGTGGCCAGTGGGAAGGATCAAAGTGTACACATGGTCTAATGCACAACAAGGTGATTTTGTGGAATGCTGTGCCCAATAATCTCAGTCCAGGTACTGGGTCACTTCCCAACGCTAACCCTGCTGACACTGGAACCACAGTGCTGCAGAGATGTGGATTCTATAGGTCTATAAATTAATGAATAGGGTGGAATGGGTTAATGTAGATCGGTTGTTTATGCCGTTGTTGATATGGAAGGACAGACTAGATAGGCCATGTGGTCTTTTTCTGTCATCATGTTTCTATGTTTCTATCAAAAAGTAGAGAGAGTAGAGGTCACACAATGAAGCTACAGTGTAACCCATTTAAGACTAATAAGAGAAAATATTTTTTCACTCAACGTGTAATCAAATTCTGGAATTCGTTAACAGAGGACATAGTAAAAGCTGCTAATTTAGCTGGGTTTAAAAAAGATTTGCACAAGTTACTGGAGGAATGGTCCATAATCCATTATTAAAAAGGACCCGGGAAATCCACTGCTTACCCCAGGACGAGCATTATGGAAGCTATGGACATTGGGTACCTGCCAGGTACATACTTGTGACCTAGACTGGCCACTGTTGGAAACAAGGATACTGGGTTTGATGGACCTTGGTCTGACCCAGTATGGCATTTCTTATGTTAGGTTGGTCAGAGTTGGTGAGTTTGGAGTATCCTGGTGTGAGATGGTCAGGCAGTCGTGACTATTCAATCATGATGCACTATAGGACCTGCAGTGAGTCTCGCACTGTGTGCAATAAGGACCTAAAGCAGGTACGCTTCAGTTGGCTTCCATAGCACTGGCACACACCTGGTTGGAGCTAAGAAAATTTAATATGGATTGTCAACGCCTTATGTTCCAACTGGGGTTTCCTACTGCCACCAGATGCACATGACATGCTTGACCCAGTCCTGGCTTAGAATCAATTTCATGAAGGGAGTAGTAAGCAGCAAATTTCAGATGGGTTCAATAGAGATGTATTCACTACATCTCCCTGCATTCATTGGTGTGACCCCAGGTCTGGATCAGGCTTGCGGGCCGGATCTGGGGGCAGTTGAGAACCTTAGACCCTCAAGTGGGAATGCCATGCAGTACTGCCATCCACACATTCTCCCTCTGATGCAGTTGAGAATATGCAGTCCTAATTTGCAGGTGGTCACATGAGGATCAAAAAGTACCTGGGGAGCAGTGCATTATTGATAATAAATGAAAATAGCTTAGGAAACTAACACAGTGCAGATTGGTATCTCAGAGCTGAGCCTGGCATTGAATCTGACCTTGTAGTGTATGAACCGTTCATTTAGTGCTGACGCCACTGGGGCCATCTGTGGGTAGACTGACTGCGGCATGCATTGGATTCACCCGAGTTTGCCTTTGTACAGCATTGGGGCTGCCAGGTTTGGACAGATATTGGCAGGTTACCTGTGACAGGATCTGTTTAATCACCTCCTTGCACTGAATTGTCGGAGTCAGCAGGTACTGGAAGTAGGTGCAGAGTCCCTGTATTGGTGAGTTCCACCTGTGAGACTATAACTCAGTCCAGTCTCTGAGGCCAGAGATTTTGCTGCATTTGGGGATCTGTGGTCTGGCTGGCAATGTGTACTCTCAGCTCATGGAGACTGCATACTTCACTGGGATGCTATTAGATAGGGACTCCCCTGGGTAACAGCACAAAATAATGTGACAATGGTTGTCTACGCACTGAGTTCATAGAGGGTGGTATGCAGACAGTGCTGCCTTTCCGCCATTCTCCTTCCGGGGGACAGTGGAATGTTTTGCACTGACTGTGCGGGGACAAATGTGGGAATACAAAAGGGCCATGGCATGGCCTGCACAGACACTTTATTGAGCCACCTCAGAGCTGTTGCTGGAATCAAATCTGTGACCTTTGGATCTGTAATGATTTGAGTCAGTGCTGCACTTGGGAGAACCATCTGTGTGCATAGGTAGCAAACACTCTGGCTGGAGGATAGGTCAGTTTTTGAGTAGTGGATTAGATGTTGCCTAGGGAGGATTACAAGAGTTATCAGATAACCGAGTTAACCAATCAATTGCCGGCTTACTGCTCATAGTAGTTGCAGAGGACTGCCATACCCCCATGCAGTCGCTTCCCATAGCAACCATGTTCTGGGTGCAGGTGCTGTTTTCCAAGGTCAGTTAGTTGCAGTGGTCAGATTGTGACTCATTCCAACCTGTGATCACATATTCCCCATGTGCAGTTTGTGATCCCTGGTTGTGGCAATACAAATCCAGACCTCATGTCCCAGGATACATCAGACATCCTTGTTCATGGAGGATGGAATGAGTAATATTCTTACAGCTGCAACTCAGTGAAATGGTGATGCCTCACCCAGGGCCGGATTTACCTTGAGTGAGGCCCTACGCCAACAAAAATTGTGGGCCCCCAGCAGGGGCGGCCCAAGGGGGGTGCAGGGCCTCATTTGCATAAGGGGCCTCATTTGCATAAATATTTGCATAATGTTACCATATACTAACTTTTAGTAAACGTGCCTCTTAATGAGTGTATGGATAAAGAAAGACTAAAAGATTTCTACATTAATCCAGTGCCAACTGCCAGACACATTAGGAACTACTACAAACACTGCCCATTTAGAACCCATTACCCCTAAACTATACCCATAGAAATCAACATAATCAATCCCAAAAACTCTTGATTTCCCACATGTATCCTACTATAGGAACTGACCTAATCTATAACCCAGTATTTATTTATGATTTTTTAGCTTGGAATTTTTAAATTTTTTGTTGGATCACTCACCATGAGAAGGAAACATTTCCTCTCTTGAAGTGAGCCCTCCTTTTTAATCAATTATAAAATGACCCCTAACAGGCCATAACCGGACAAAGCAATACGTATTGCCGTCCTTACCAGTCCATAATACACCTTAAAACTTCAACCAAGCCATATCCAAATGAGCAAGGAAAGTGTACTTAGCTTAGTCCCATGCCAAAGAAGGGCAGTATTTAAACCTCCAAACAACGGTACAAAGTAAGGCCAGCATCCAACTTCCTGCGCTCCCCCACCGGGAGTAGCTTAGCAGTCTGGCCTACCACCGACTTCAAAAATAGGAGCAAACGCCCTTCTTCAGCCAGTGCACACGAGGTTTCCTTCTCATGGTGAGTGATCCAACAAAAAATTTAAAAATTCAAGCTAAAAAATCATAAATAAATACTGGGTTATAGATTAGGTCAGTTCCTATAGTAGGATACATGTGGGAAATCAAGAGCATTTAGAACCCATAGCAAACCCGCCGTATCCTAACAGCACTACCAGGACTCACAAAGCACCAAACTCTACCAATCAAAAGGCAACACTGCAAATATTAAACCAATACATTTCAGAGAACAACAATACATGACCTACTGGGGAAAGAGAACAAGTGGCAATGTCAAATAGGAATTATATAAACAGAACACCTCAGCTCAGTTACACATGCAGAACATAGACCATCACCAAACAAGTAATCACAATTTAGAAACAGGAAGACAATAATTAAACTGGGAATCCCAAAAGCCAAACTTGGAATGTACAACACTGTAGAAATAAAACTATACATTAATTTGCTCTTGTACTAAACAAAGCGCAGACGTTAATGATGCACATTTACCAGAGCTGACATATTCCAATTAATAAATTCAAAATAAAGAGATATTTTTCTACCTTTTGTGCATTTTTTTCAGCTGCAATTGCTCCAGCCACTTTCTTCTGGTTTCTTTGTGTCTTCTGCTAACTCTCCATCGTCTGCTGTCCATTTGTCCTTTCTTCTCTCTTCTAGTTTTTTTCCATTCTCTCTCTACATCTGCTTTAACATACTAATCTTTCTCCTTTTGCTCTTTCCTCATTCCTATTTCATCCACTCAAATTTTACCCCTCCATCCTCAATCCCCACTTACTCTCCCAATACCCGGCCAATTGTAGATTTTTTATCCCTCCCACACAAAATATTTTCCCTTCTCCATTTTACTCTTCCAGCCCCATCCCATTCTAATCCTCCCCCTACATCAGCTCCCTTCTAGTTCCAGCCTCACCTAGCATCCATTCCCTTCTAGTCCCTGCATCAGCCCATTTCCAGTCCTAGCCACCCATCAGCCCATTTCCAGTCCTAGCAACCCCCCAACCCAATACCAGTCCTAGCCCCCCATCAACCCACTTACAGTCCTAACCCCCCATCACCCCATTTTCAGTTTAAGCCCCCCCTAACCCATTTCCAGTCCTATCCCCCCCTCAGCCCATTTCCAGTCCTAACCCCATCAACCCATTTCCAGTCAGCCCCCCATAGCCCATTGCCAGTCCTAACCCCCCCATCAGCCCACAGCCCATTACCAGTCCTAACCCCATCAGCCCACCTCCAGTCTTAACCCCCCCAGCCCCTTTCCAGTCCTAGCCCCCCCATAGCCCATTACCAGACAGCCCCCATCAGTCCACAGCCCATTACCAGTCTTAACCCCCCCCAAAGCCCATTACCAGTTCTAACCCCCCCAACAGCCCACAGCCCATTACCAGTCCTAACCCCAACAGCCCACCTCCAGTCTTAACCCCCCCAGCCCATTTCCAGTCCTAGCCCCCCCATAGCCCATTACCAGACAGCCCCCATCAGCCCACAGCCCATTACCAGTCTTAAGCCCCCCCAAAGCCCATTACCAGTTCTAACCCCCCCAACAGCCCATTACCAGTCCTAACCTCATCAGCCCACCTCCAGCCTTAACCCCCCCAGCCCATCTCCTGTCCCAGCCCCAGCCCCCCCAATAGCCCATTACCAGTCCTACCCCACCCCCCCCCCCACCGTCGGCCTAAAGCAAAATTTAATTTAAAAAAAAAACCTGCTGGCTGCCGCCGCGGGGCCCCCTCTGCTGCCGCGGCAGCATGGACTGACCCGCGGGGGCCCCCTCTGCAAGGTCGATCCGTCCCTCCCTCCCTCCCTCCGTGCAGGCTGTGAGAGGCGCGAAGGGAGCGTGTCTCCCTCGCGTCTCTGTTAAGCCCGCAGGGGCTGATGGGAATCCCATCAGCCCCTGCGGGCTTAACAGAGACGCGAGGGAGACACGCTCCCTTCGCGCCGCTCACAGCCTGCACGGGGGGAGGGAGGGACAGAGCGACCTTGCTGAGGGGGCCCCCGCGGGTCAGTCCATGCTGCCGCGGCAGCAGAGGGGGCCCCGCGGCGGCAGCCAGCAGGTTTTTTTTTAAATTTTATTTAAAAAAAAAAAGCTAACTTCCATTTTTGTGGGCCCTTGCCAGCTGTGAGTCCTACGCCATGGCGTACATGGCGTATAGGTAAATCCGGCCCTGGCCTCACCTTACCCCGGGATGGGACTGCCTATTGGCTTCAGATGCCCACACAAGATTTGGTCTAGTCTTGGTCTGACCCCTTTGCATGCAGGTACCTGTGTTCTTGCTTGTTTGGTTGAGTGCAATTGAGTACTCAGACCTACATGTCCCTGCATGCAATGGGCTGAAGCCAGGACTGGATCAGGCCCATCAGACATATCTGAAGCCTGTTGGCAAACGTATCCCAGGCCTTAGTGAGCATGGATTTAGCCTGCTAGTGGGTGCAGTTGTCCTCTGCAGGTTCTATGGGCATTCAACTGACAGGTGCTTCGTGACCTTGGCAGCCTAACAGACTTATTTTATAAAACAATGTTGCTTCTTAGTTACCCCTACCTCATTATGTGCTCTATGAGCAAGGTGATATACATTGGATTTGGTCATTGCAGATCCCTCAGCCAAAGGTTTGATTCTCAGAACATCTCTGAGGCGCATCTATTATTTCCCTGTGTTTCCTGATTCATGCCCTATTTATCCTTCCATGTTTGCACCCCCCCCCCCCGCCCTCCCGCAATCAGCACAGGCATATTCCACTGTTCATCTGATGGTGAATGTATGAGGGGAGAAATGCCTGCATATCATGCTGTGTAAACTCAGTGATTGACCACCCATTGTGGTTTCACTTGCGCTGTAGCCCAGGTGAGTCCCTATCTGCTAGCATCCCACTGAGGTGTGCTATCTTTGTTAGCTTTGCGCACGCAAACTGAAGCAGGCAAACAAGGTCCCTTGGAAGGAAAAACAGCTATCTCCAGGAACAAGCAGGAATGAGTCCTCACATATGGGTACGTCGGTACCGACGGAGCCTGCGCGGGAAAGCTCCCCAGCTTCCCAAAAGGAAAGCTTTTGGGGCTTCCCACAGCGCATGCGCGCTGCCTTCCCGCCTTCCTGACCAACTCTCCTCAGTTCTTCTTTTTCCACGGAGCCAGCAGGTCGTGTTCCTGTCACCGCTGAAGAATTTCTTGTTTTAAAAGTTGTTCTGACCGCGTATCTGCCTTCCCCGATTCCGAACCGGTACCGCCGGTCTTTACTTCTTTGTTTCTTTAAAAAAAAAAAAAAAAAATTTTCTTTTTCCACACTTGGTGTATTTCTTTTTGTAAGTCCTACCGGCCTTTACAAATTCTCCCTCATGGAGAAACCATCTTCTGGTTTTAAAAAATGCACCAAATGCTCTGGTACTATTTCAGTCACAGACACCCATGAGTGGTGTCTTAAATGTTTGGGCCCTGACCATTCGGTTCCGGATTGTCCATCCTGCTCTCTGATGTCCAAACGGGGCTTACAGAACCGAGCAGCTAAATTTCATGTGCTGTTTTCCACAGATAATCCAGCATCAGCATCATCCAGGTCTTCATCTCCGGATGGATCTCAGGTAACCAAACATTCCTCGGGCAAGTCTTCAAGGGGCAAATCTCCCTCAAAGCAGAGAGAGGCCCTTGGGTTCGACCCTGAAGACCCTGCCCCAGCCAAACAACCCCGGCGGGAAGCTCCGGCTTCCAAAGCTCCTCCTATGGGGTTACAGGTTGACATCGATGGCACGGCCTCGACCGATCACCTGTTAGACTGCTCTGGGGTACCGGCTCAAACCGGTACCGACATCCAGGCAGTTGTGGCGTCAATGGGTACTACGGTACAATCCATGCAGCAGGCCATAATGGCTTTTATTAATGCTGCGACGCCCTCGGTACCGCAACCGTCGGTTCCGACCCCGGTTCCGGTACCACAACCGATACCGGTACCCAGAGCATCTACTTCCAGTAGAAGGCCGGTACCGGTTTTTGCTTCCCGCGATATTCTCGGTACCGACCCGGCTTCCGGTACGCCCGAGGTCGGTACCCATATCAATCTCTGGAAACAAGTAGGCGATACTTCGAGTCTTCTGAGGATGCCGATACCTCAGATGATTCTGATGAAGCATCCCTTATTCTTCCTGAGGAGCCTTCTTCCCCAAAGAGAAGAATGTCTCCTCCAGAGGACTTGTCCTTTCAGGACTTCATCTTGGAAGTTGCCAAGGGACTTTCCATTACAGTATCCTCTGAAAAGGAACCTAGAGCTCAAAAATTAGACATTTTAGGATACTCTAAGGTTCCCAAAGAGGCAGTCACCTTACCCATTCATAATATTCTCCAAGAACATATGATGGATTTATGGGAGGCTCCTCTTACACTATCTCCACATTCTCGTCGGTTGGATACCATGTATCGGGTCCCTCCTTCTCCTGGTTTTCAAAAAACCCAGCTTCCTCACCATTCTATTGTGGTGAAGTCTGCTATGAAAAAGATTAAGAGTACCAAAAGGCACTCTTCTACCCCTCCAGGAAGAGAATGTAGAACTTTGGATGCTTTTGGCAGGAAAATCTTTCAGGCTAGTATGCTTATTGCCAGAATCAACTCCTACAGCCTCTATATGGGCATGTTTCTAAAGGAGCTTGCTCTTAAAGTACAAGATTTTCTCCCCTTTATTCCAGAGGATAGAAAAGAGGAGTTCCTGCTTCTGTTAAAGCATATCCAAGATGTGTCAAAGTTCTCCAATAGGGCTGCCTTTGACTCTTTTGAGGGTGCTAGTAGAGCATCTGGCATAGCCATAGCTGCTCGTCGAATTGCTTGGCTCCAGGTCTCTGACCTGGAATCCTGGGTGCAAGATGGCCTAGGCAATTTACCTTGTACAGGTGAAAATCTCTTTGGCAAAGAGTGGCAAGTCAAAGCCATTCAAATAGATGCAGAGAATGCTGCTTTGGATAGACTCTCTAAGTCTACTTCACTCCCTGCCAAAAAGAAGTCTTTTAAGAAATCTTTCTACAAAAAGCCTAGATTTGGTTCCAATGCTGGCCAGTCATCCGCTCAAGTTCGCTTTGTTCCTAAGCGACAGCAGACTAAACAGGCCAGAACAAAGCCTGCAGGAGCTGCTACGCTTCAACAGTCCCAACCCCCTCAGGGTTTTTGACTTACTTCTAGAGAACATACCCTTTCTGGCTCTGCAGCAACCAGAGCCTCTCACCATTCCAGGAAGGCTGACTGATTTTGCTCCCAGATGGGAACAGATTACATCAGAGCAGTGGACCCTCTCTATCATCAGAGAGGGATACAAACTGCATTTTTCCAGCCTTCCTATCTATCCCAGGGTGAGACATGTCATCTCTCCCCCATCTCTCCTACACCTGTTGGATCAGGAGGTGAATACCCTGCTTGCCCAAGGGGCAATAGAACAGGTTCCCCTCCTCCAACAGGGCTCAGGGTTCTACTCCCCCTATTTTCTGATACCAAAGAAAACAGGAGGACACAGACCCATCCTAGATCTGAGAGAATTAAACAAATTCCTGTGCAAGGAAAAATTCAAAATGCTCTCTCTAGGTATTCTCCTTCCTTACCTTCAGAGTCAGGACTGGCTTTGTTCTCTAGACCTAAAGGATGCGTACACACATATACTCATCCACCCATCCCACAGAAAATTCCTTCGATTTCTGTTCCAGGGAAAACATTTCCAGTACAGAGTACTCCCCTTCGGTCTAGCCTCTGCTCCAAGAGTGTTCACAAAATGCATGTCAGTAGTGGCTGCATTTCTACGCACTCAGGGAATCTTTGTCTTCCCATACCTAGACGACTGGCTCATCCGAGCTCCATCTCAGTCTCAGGCTCAGACTTCCCTGGACCACACCATCTGCATTCTGCAGTATCTGGGACTTGTCATCAATCTGCCAAAGTCTCAACTCACCCCTACTCAATCCCTAGAATTCATAGGGGCCTGGTTAGATACCACCACAGCAAGGGCCTATCTTCCCCAGGCACGTTGCCACCGGCTAGTGCACCTGGCCTCTCAGATTCAGTCCAGAACTCACTTGACTGCCCGAGAGATGTTACAATTGCTAGGCCACATGGCCTCCACAGTTCATGTGGTGCCTTATGCTCGCCTGCATATGAGAGCAGCTCAATGGACTCTGTCCACTCAGTGGACCCAAGCATCAGGAGCTCTCTCCGACCAAATAGAAACCTCCAAACGTCTCTTTGGGTCTCTCCAGTGGTGGATGTCCATTCAAAACCTGTTGCTGGGGTCCCCCTTCCAACCGCTACCACCCCAGGCAACCCTCACTACAGATGCCTCCCAGACAGGCTGGGGAGCTCATCTTCAAGACCTCTCCACTCAAGGCCTTTGGTCTCCGCAGGAGACTGCCCTTCATATCAACCTTCTGGAGCTTCGATCAATTTTTCTTGCTCTCAAGGTCTTTCATACCCTCCTCTACAACATGACAGTGCTTGTTCATACCGACAATCAAGTAGCCATGTTCTACGTAAACAAACAAGGAGGGACTGGCTCTCTGTTGCTTTGCAACGAAGCTCTCAGACTGTGGGCCTTCGCCAGAGAGCATCAAATCCATCTCCTGGCAGTATATCTCCCAGGAATTCAAAACTCTTGGGCAGACAGACTCAGCCGAGTTCTGCTTCCACACGAGTGGTCCCTGCACATGGATCAGGTACTCAGAATCTTTCAGAAATGGGGAACCCCGGACATAGACCTCTTTGCAAGTCCGTGGAATGCCAAACTTCCCCGGTTCTGTTCCAGAACTCCGTGTCAGGGGGTTCAGGCCAGGGATGCCTTCCTCCTTCATTGGGGTCAGGGCCTCCTATATGCCTTTCCACCCATTCCTTTGATTCCCAAGACTCTGTTCAAACTGCAGAGGGATCACGGATCTATGATCCTCATAGCTCCACGCTGGCCACGCCAAGTGTGGTTCCCTCTACTTCTGCATCTCTCCCAGGGTCCCTCCCTAGACCTGGGAGCTGCTCCAGACCTTCTGTCTCAGGAGGAGGGGACTTTGTGGCACCCAAACCCCAAGTCCCTCCACCTCAGAGCATAATTACTGAAGGCCTAGACCTTCAAGACTTAAATGTCTCTCAACAAGTGAAAGATATCCTCCATGCTTCCAGAAAACCTTCCACAAGGCATTCTTATGCTTTTAAATGGAAGAGATTTTCCATTTGGTGTGCTCAAAAGGATCTTGATCCTTTTGCTCTTCCTATCAATTCTCTATTGGAATATCTCCTGCATCTCTCCAATGCAGGCCTTAAAACGAATTCAGTAAGGATCCATTTGAGTGCTATTGCAGCATCCCTCAAGCCTCTCAATGGACAATCTATTTCCTCTCATCCTCTTATTGCAAGATTCATGAGAGGCCTAACTTTAACTAAACCTCCCATTAGGCCTCCTCCGGTGGCATGGGACTTAAACTTGGTTCTTGGTCAGCTTATGAAGCCACCTTTTGAACCCTTAGCCACTACCTCCTTGAAATTTCTTTCCTGGAAGGTTATTTTCCTCATTGCAGTCACTTCAGCTCGTCGCATCAGTGAGCTGCAAGCCTTAGTGGCGAATCCACCCTATACAAGGTTCCATCATGATAAGGTAGTCCTTAGGACAAATCCACACTTTATGCCTAAAGTGGTTTCACCTTTTCATCTTAATCAAGAAGTATACCTACCTGTCTTCTTTCCAGCTCCTCATGCATCCAGTGCAGAGCGGAACCTTCATACTCTAGATTGTAAAAGAGCTCTTGCCTTTTACCTCCATAGGACTCAGCCACATCGAAAGTCTTCCCAACTTTTTGTTGCTTTCGATCCTTCTCATTTGGGACTTCCAGTCTCAAAACGAACACTTTCCAATTGGATTGCTCAGTGTATTTTGTTTGCTTACCAGAGTAAAAACATTTCTCTGGAGGGCCATGTCACAGCTCACAATGTGAGAGCCATGGCCACCTCTATGGCTCATCTTCACTCTGTATCCATAGATCAGATCTGTCGAGCAGCCACCTGGGCCTCGGTTCATACCTTCACAGCCCATTACTGCTTGGATAAGGACTCCCGCCGGGATGCCTTATTTGGTCAGGCTGTCCTCAAACACCTGTTCCATTCTTAAACAACTCCTGCCCACCTTCCCTTAATGGATGCCTGAGATCCATCGGAAGATGAAATACCTACGAAGGGGATCTCCCAGGCATCTCAGCTAGGGAGTCCCCATATGTGAGGACTCATTCCTGCTTGTTCCTGGAGATAGCACAGTTACTTACCTGTAACAGGTGATCTCTGGGAACAGCAGGAATAGTCCTCACAACCCACCCACCTCCCCTAGGAGTTGTATCTCTTTCTCTTCCTTTCCTCTCTCTATTGTCTCAGCTTTAAACTCGAACTGAGGAGAGTTGGTCAGGAAGGCGGGAAGGCAGCGCGCATGCGCTGTGGGAAGCCCCAAAAGCTTTCCTTTTGGGAAGCTGGGGAGCTTTCCCGCGCAGGCTCCGTCGGTACCGACGTACCCATATGTGAGGACTATTCCTGCTGTTCCCAGAGATCACCTGTTACAGGTAAGTAACTGTGCTTTATAGAGGGTCCACCCAACACGTGTTTTGGCCAAACTGGCCTTCTTCAGGGGATTATGACCACTAAGGACATAAAAATACATAAATAAGTAATCATAATCAACACAATAATTCCCCTTCCCCCTCCCCCTCCTTCCTCTTTCCCTCCCTCCCTCCCCCCCCCCTCACTACCCGCCTCCCTCCCCCCCCCCTCTCCCCACCCCCTCCCTCCACAGTCTAAGACACATTTTTGGTAATCAACTGGTAGCTTCCATGCCATCCCTGACTCTCAGACTCCTATACAAGCAGGGGTGACTTTGTATCCCCCATCATAGATGGCCCTCCCACATACAGCAGAGTTTACAGATAGGCCATGGCAAGGTCAGACAACCGAGTCCATTACAAGCTATTTCTGTGTTTCCTATGCCACCTATTTCCCCCAGGAGGATCATTAGTTTGCTGTCATCTCTCTTCCCTCACTTGTCTTCTTGCATGCAATGCTGCAGTTTCCACAGGCCATTCACAGGGGATGTTTTGTGAGGCAGGACTGGCTACTAATCTGAGTCTGCGAATTGAATAAGTTAACCCTTCTTGTAATGTGTCTCAGATTGTAGCCCAGGTGTGTTTTAGTGATTGCGGACAAGTGATTTGTGCCTCCAGTCTGAGCTGGTTGTACACAATGAGATGCACATTGTGGGCCCACTCATGCAATATGGTTCCTTTGTGGCACAGGCCAGACTGCCTGACACTCTCACCCCTGCAAGTGTGTAACATAGTATTACAGCACCTCAGTCCTGGACATGTTACCTTGGCCTTTCTGTGACTGGGGGCAGGGTGACTGGCATTGATTGTGCTGCCTTTTCAATTGGGTGTGGTTCAGTTACATTACAGTTCTCAAAGGTGCCAGATGACTCAACTGGCTGAGGTTGGGAAACTACATGCTTGGTGCTCCAGTGGTCAGTGGTGCAGGCCCAGGCCCAGGCCTGTCTTTCCCACCTGCATTCACTGTGTGGTTCTACTTCCCATAACCAGCCCCATTAGGGTGGCCAACTGACTTCAGATATTAGGGGGCACCCTGATCCATTCCTGGTTTTACTGTACCAGCTGCATGGACTTGCTATCTGGATTTCCCTGACCTCGGCAGTAAAAGAGTACTCAAAGTTTTTGTCCCAAGCAGCCTATGATGGCTTTGAGTCATCGGTCAGGGTGGCCTCTGCAGGCATCTGGGCATGACACCAAGCATGGCTGCAGTCATCTGACCTGGAACAGTGGGTGCAGGACAAACTGATTGATGTCCTCTGCATAGAAGAGAATTTATTCGGGAAGCCCATGGCGGATAAGGCAGCAGAGATAGAGTTCATGATAAGGAACAGGCTCTCAAAGAAGACCTCAGTGCAGCCCCGAAGAAGAAAGCCCTGGGGAAAAAGCCCTTCTTCCCGAGAAAGAAAGGGGGCTTTAGTGGTACACCACACTTCCAGATCTTCCAGGCCCCTCAGCAGGGCCAGCAACAAAAAGGCCAGGGAAATGGTCCCAGAAAACAAAAGGCCCCGAAGTCCCAGGTGCCAGCTCTGGTCCAGACTGGGGGGAACTTTTGACGGCGTGGATGTGACGTCCCCACTCCCGAGGAGTCCCCTGCTGCCCACAGGGGGGCACCTAGCTCTGCCCACATGTGGACATCCATCACCACAGACACCTGGTGCTACAAGTGGTCAAGGAGGGCTACCTCTTCCACTTACAGTGGACACCACCCTCGTACTTCCTGGGAGAGCCCACCATGCCTCTCCTTCACCAGACCCTGCTCCTCACTGAGCTAGCAGGTCTAATCCAGTGGAGCCAGTTCCGAAACATCTCTGGGGCGCAGGCTTCTACTCCAGGTATTTTCTAGTCTCCAAGAAGACAGGGGCCTCAGGCCCATCTTAGACCTGTGAGAGCTCAACAGGTTTCTGGTCAGGGAGAAATTCAAGATGCTCTCCCTTAGGACACTGCTGCCATTCCTCCAGCAGGGAGAATGGCTATGTTCCTTAGACCTAAAGGATGCCTACACATACATCCTAATTTATCCCAGCCACAGAAAATACCTCCAGTTCATGGTGGGGGGACAGCACTACCGATAGTGGGTGCTGCTTTTCGGTCTGGCCTCGTCACCAAGGGTCTTCATGAAGTGCCTCATAGTGGTCACAGCCCACCTCTAGATTCAAGGGGCCTTCATCTTCCCTTATCTGGATGACTGCCTCATAAGGGGAGCCATAGCTACAGAGGCTCAATGCGCCGCTGGGCACACCATAAATGCCCTGCATCACATGGGGTTCATTATAAACTACCCCAAGTCCCACCTCACCCCAGCCCAGCACCTAGAGTTCATAGGGGCGCAACTAGATACCCTCCAGACAAAAGCCTTCCTCCCTCCAGAAAGGTGAGAATGCCTCAGGGAATTAGCCGCAGAGGTGCACTAATGCCAGATGTTACCTACCCGGCTCCTACTCTGCCTTATGGGACACATAACCTCCACGGTTCATGTGACCCCATATGCCTGCCTGCACATGAGGGCAGCCCAGTGGTGCCTCTGCTCTAAGTGGACACAAGCCACAGGGAGGCTCAGGGACAGAGTGAGAGTGACCCACCAGCTGGTGGACTCCCTCGGATGGTGGCAGAGTCCACATCACCTTCAGGCAAGGATGCCCTTCCAGGCACCCACCCCCAAGAGGGTCCTCACCACGGGTGCTTCCCAACTGGGCTGGGTAGTTACATTGCAATGGCCTCCAGACAGAGGGCTGCTGGTCCCAGGAGGAATCCTGGTTGCAAATCAACCTGCTAGAGTTCTGGCCGATATTCCTAGCTCTTCAAGCTTTCTGCCACCAGCTGCAGCACCACCCAGTGCTGATCCAGACCAACAACCAGGTCACAATGTTCTGCATGAACAGACAAAGGGGCACAAGGTCATACTTCCTCTGCCAGGAGGCAGTAGTCCTCTGCACCTATGTGGCACACAGGGGGATGCTCCTGAGGACGGTTTATCTTCCTGGCCAGGACAATACCCTGGTGGACAAACTGAGCAAAGTCCTCCAGCTACATGAGAGGCTACTACCTGGATCAAGTAATAGCCTCTCGGCTGTTTTGTCTCTGGGGCATCCCCTTATTGGACCTGTTCGCCAGCCCGGACAACACACAGTTGCCTCAATTCTGCTCCTGCCAACCACACCCTTCCTGGGTAACAACAGATGCATTCCTCTTCCTGTGAACGGAAGGCCTCCTGTATGTATTCCCACTGACACTGCTAGTCACCAAGATCCTATTCAAGGTCCAGTGTGACAAAGCATCACTAATGCTGATAGATCCTTGGTGGCCCAGGCAGCCCTGGTTCCCACAGCTCCTCTCCCTATCGGCAGCATCACCGATTCCCCTAGGCCAAGTCCAAGAGCTACTTTCACAGGAGCAGGGCTCCCTCCTATACTCCCACCTGGGGTCCCTGTTACTCACAGCTTAGCTGCTGAAAGGGTAGTGTTAGCTCCCTTTAACCTCCCATGAGACGTGAAGGAGGTTCTTCTCGCCTCGCATAAGGCCTCTACAGGAAGAGCATATGCCTTTAAGTGGTTGCCATTTCTCTGCGTGGTGGTGCAGAGAGACAGGCAAACCCGTTCTCCTGCTCGGTGCCAGTAGTATTCCAGTACCTGCTCCACCTGTCGCAGGTGTGAGTAAAGTCCAATTCGGTCAGAGTACACATGAGTGCTATTGCAGTGCATCACCATCCCGTGGAGGGAAAGTCCCTCTTGGCACAGCCTCTCTTGTCCTGATTCCTGTGGGGCCTCATGCTATCCAAACCCCACCCAACTGCCCTCCAGCGGCGGAGTGGGATCTAAACATGGTGCTTTCGCATCTCACTAAGCCTCCATTTGAGTCCTTGGCTACCTGCCACCTGCAATACCTCTCCTGGAAGGTCGTATTCCTTGTAGCGCTCATGTCAGCTCTCAGAGTCAGCGAGCTCCAGGCTCTTGATGGCAGAGCCCCCTAAACAAAGTTCTACCAGAACAGGGTGGTGCTCTGCACACACCCCAAGTTTCTCCTGAAGGTGGTGTCCCCATTCCACCACACCTTCCCGAGGCCTCATGCCGGCAAGGCAGAGACCATTCTCCATACTCTGGATTGTAAAAGGGCCCTTTCCTTCTATTTGCAATGGACTCAGGGCCATGGCAAAGCACCTCAGCTTTTCGTATCCTATGACCACAGCCATCTGAGGCTCCCAGTGACTAAGCAAACTCTACTCCATTGGGTGGCGGACTGCATTACCCTTGCCTACGAGTAGGTGGGGATTCCACTGGACCAGAAGGTCATGGCATACTGTGTGGGGGCCATGGCTACTTCCATGGCAAATATTCGTTCTGTCCCCATGACGGAAATCTGCCAGGCCACCACCTGGTCTTCGGTCCTTACCTTCGCAGCTCACTACTGCCTGGAGGGGGAGCCCCAACAGGACAGCACCTTTGGCCAGGCCATACTCTGTAATCTATTTGGGGTGTAAGCAACTCCTGCCCTCCGACCCTTCTGTGTTCAGGCTACTGGAGTGCTGGTTCTCTACCAGACACTTTGGTCTTGCGAGAGTCTCTCAGTAGGGACTCAACTGCTACTGATCACAGCTCACCCTTTGCAAGTCGCTGGGGCATTTTTGTTTTACAGGTTCTAGGTAGCCTGTAGCTGGAGAGTCCCATAAGTGAGGACTGACTTCCTGCTTGTTCCTGGAGAAAGCGTAGTTACTCACCTGTAACAGGGGTTCTCCAGGGATAGCAGGAATCAGTCCTCACAACCCTCCCTCTTCCCCTTGGAGTTGCTTTTGTACTGTTTTTTTAAATTTTTGCCATCTTAGCTATGTCATTTGACTGAGGCAAGATGGCACCCTTGGGCTGGAAGGGGACCACACATGGGTGGTGCATCTCCAAAAGGCTTTCTTTGAAAGCTGGAAAGATGCTTCCACGTGGGTTCCATCGGCGCCAACGTCACCCATATGTAAGGACTGATTCCTGCTGTCCCCAGAGAACATCTGTTACAGGTGAGTAACTATGCTTTGTTTGGGAAGGTTATGTAAGATGAGCTGCTTTCTCCACCACATCAGCACACTCTCTGCAAGGAGCTTTAGTTGCACAGTGGAGGAGATTACAGCTGATCTCGCTCTCTGACACTCTGTGTGTGCTGCTTGGAACCCAACCACAACATAGAGTCCTGGTTCCAAATGCTAGAGGAAGTTGCAATCACATCTTGGAGGAAATGACCCACAACCACTCTGTTGATGTTGCTGACCCCATGCCTCATCTGGCAACTGCTACTAAGCCCCCTTCTGCTGCCTTGCACCTGGACCCCTATCTGCCGCATATAGCATACTCACCTGTAACAGGTGATCTCCGGGAACAGCAGGAATTGAGTCTTCAAATATGGGTGATGTCGGTACCGATGGAGCCCGCGTGGGAATGCTCCCCAGCGTCCAATAGGAAAGCTTTTTGGAGCATCCCACTGCGCCTGAGTAGTTGCCTTCCCTCCTTTCCAGCTCTCCCTTCTAAGTTGAGTTTGTAGCTGAGATAAAAGAAGAGAAGAAGAGAAGAAAAAAATACAACTCCTAGGGGAGGAGGGTGGGTTGTGAAGACTCAATTCTTGCTGTTCCCGGAGATCACCTATTACAGGTGAGTAACTACGCTATCTCCAGGAACAAGCAGGAATGTAGTCTTCACATATGGGACTTTCTAGCTTGGAGATACCAGAGAGATGACCTCAGAGCGAGCTGTGGAACACAGGCGTAAGTAGTAGGTCATATATCCTCCAAGGATGTCTGGTATCGAAACCCAGAATGGGGGGTAGGAGTTGATCTAAGTCTGAAAGAGATGCTGGAGAACAGTTTTTCCAAACGAGGTATCCCGGTGGGAGTCCTTGTCTAGGCAATAATGAGCAGCAAAAGCATGGACAGAGGACCAGGTTGCTGCTTTACATAGCTCATCAATTGATATAGAGCGGAGATTCACCATAGAGGCAGCCATTGCCCGAACATTATGTGCAGTGACGTGACCCTCAAGAGAGAGTCCTGCACTGTTGTAAGCAAAGGAGATACAATCTGCTATCATTTGGAGAGAGTTCGCTTGGATACTGGTTGTCCTAGGTGACTGGAATCAAAAGCGATAAAAAGTTGGGTAGCTTTTCTGTGCTCCCGAGTTATTTATTTACATTCTCTTATATACCACGCTATTCTGCATCAGTGCGGTTTACATTGAACAAACCGAAATTACATTGAACAGGGCATTATAACTTGGAGATAACTATGTTACAGGGAACATGGGCTATGGAGGGTTAAGTGGCTTGCCCAAGACCACAAGGAGCACCTGTGGGACTAGAAACCCCAGTCCTTCCGGCCCAAGGTTGCTGTCCTCTAGTGGGATTTGAACCCCTGACCTTCCGGCCTGAAGTACCTTGCTCCAACCACTAGGCCACTCCTCCACTCCACTCCACTTTATCTCTGGAGATAAAAGGCCAAAGCACATTTGTAGTCCAGAGTATGAAGGGTTACCTTTGCCCTAGAAGAGTGAGGTCTACGGAAGAAAACAGGGAGGTACACTGACTGGTTTAAGTGAAATGGCGAAACCACCTTTGGCATAAAGTGAGGATGAGTCCTAAGGACTACCTTATCATGGTGGAAATGAGTGTAAGGAGGATCAGCCACCAAAGCTTGAAGTTCACTGATGCGCCTTGCTGAAGTGAGGGCAATAAGGAAGGTGACCTTCCAGGTAAGAAACTTCAGGGAAGTAGTGGCTAGGGGTTCAAAGGGCAGCTTCATATGCTGTCTTAACACCACATTAAGGTCCCATGCCACTGAGGGTGGTTTAATGGGAGGCTTAGTTAATAGAAGCCCTCTCATGAAGCGTGCTATAAGCAATTGAGAGGAGATGGGCTGACAGTCCAAGGGTATGTGGGAAGCCGCTTTGGCACTTAGGTGGATTCTTACCGAATTGGTCTTGAGTCCAGAGGAAGAGAGGTGGAGAAGATATTCAAGCAATGTTTCCATGGGAGCTGAAAAGGGGTTAAGATCCTTTTTGAACACCAAAGAGAGAATCTACGCCACTTAAAGGCGTAGGAGCGCCTTGTGGAAGTTTTCCTAGAAGACAAAAAGATAGCTTTCACTTGTTGAGAGAGGCTGATGCCTTGGAATTCTATGCCTTCAGCAGCCATGCTGTTAGATGTAGGGACTGCAAATTGGGATGCAGCAGTGTCCCCTTCTCCTGTGAGAGGAGATCTGGGGCAGACCCCAAATCTGCTGGTTGAACTCGAGAGAGACATTGATGCAGAGGATACCACAGTTGTCGTGGCCAATGCGGAGCTATAAGAATCATGTAGCCCTTGTCTCTCTGGAGTTTGAAAAGAGTTTTGGGGATGAGGGGAATGGGAAGGAAGGCGTATAGGAAGCCCTGACTCCAGTAAAGGTGAAAGGCATCTACTGCTTGGCGGTTGTGAGCAGGGGTTCTGGAACAGAATCGGGGAAGTTTGGCATGCTGGGGACTTGAAAACAGGTCTATGTCTGGGGTTCCCCAGATCTGGAAAATGTGAGCAACCTTGTCTGTATGGAGAGACCACTCGTGGGGCAGTAAGTACCCGACTGAGTTTGTCCGCCAAGATATTCTGTTTGCTTGGGAGAAACTGCAAGTAGGTAAATCTGATGTTGTATGGAGAAGGACCATAGGTGCAGGGCTTCGCTGCAAAGTGCCCAAGAGCCTGTTCCGCCCTGCTTGTTCAAATAGAACATGGCTACCTGATTGTCCATCTGGACAAGAACTGTGTGGAAGCAAAGGTGGTCGTGGAACACCTTGAGAGCATTGTGGATAGCTCTGAGTTCCAGCAGATTTATATGGAGTTGTGACTCCTAATGAGACCAAAGACCCTGAGTGGAGAGGTTGTCCAGATGAGCTCCCCAGCCCAGTTTGGACCCATCCATCATAAGGATATGTTGATGTGGAGGCTTCTGAAAAGGTGACCCTACGAGAAGGTGTTCTGGGGCTTGCCACCACTGGAGAGATAAGACGAGACATGTAGAGAGTGTTATTTTGTCTCCCAGACGACTGGATGCTTGAGACCACTGGGAAGCCAGGGTCCATTGAGCTGCATGCATATATAGACGAGCGTATGGAACCACATGTACAGTAGATGCCATATGGCCCAGGAGTTGCAGCATTTCTCAAGCAGTGAGAAAGGTTTTGAGGTCTGCTTGGGATGCAAGCTGGATGAGTCGAGCACAGCGGGCTTGAGGCAGAAAAACCCTTGATTGTTGAGTGTCTAGGAGGGCTCCTATAAACTCCAGAGTTTGAGAGGGAATGAGCTGGGACTTTGGTAGATTTATTACAAATACCAAGTGTTGCAGCACCTACCTGCTGCGCGTGAGAGAAAGATTGACCTCTAGAGGTGTGTTTGCTCGAATGAGCCAGTCGTCTAAGTAGAGGAAGACAAATATCCCTATAGTCCTTAGGAATGCAGCTACAACTGCCATGCACTTTGTAAAGACTCTTGGGACAGAGGCGAGGCCAAAAGCAGGACTCTGTACTTATGATGTTTCTCCTGGAACAGGAAACACAGAAACCTTCAGTGTTCTGCATGCATAAGAATATGAGTATATGTGTCCTTTAAATTTAGAGAACAGAGCCAATCTTGACTCTGAAGATAGGGGAGAAGAGTACCTAGGGAGATCATCTTGAATTTCTCCCGGAGTAGATACTTGTTCAGTTTTCTGAGGTCCAGGATGGGCCTGTATCCCCCTGTCTTCATTGGAATGAGGAAGTAAAGAGAATAGAAGTCCAGACCTTGCTGGGAGAGTGGCACTTCTTCTATTTCACCCTGTGAGAGAAGGGAGGTGACCTCCTGCAATAACAGAGTGGTGAGAGGGGGTTGAGAACTGAACTCTCTTAGAGGAGACTGCGGGGGGGGGGGGGGAAGAGGGGGAAGACTTCGGAAGTGAAGTGTGTACCCTTCCCTTACTATGGAGAGAGTCCAATGTTCTGATGTTACAAGTTGCCACCTGTGGGTAAAGTGACATAGTCTGCCTGGAATGGGGATGGAATCTGGAATTTCCAGAGGCAGGACGGCTATGTTCTCCAGAAAGGAGTCAAAGACCCTGAGGGGGTTGGGTCTGCTGAGCTGGCTGAGACCTGGGAGTCTGGGCCTTTCTTTGTTGTTTTGGTAGTTGTTGCCCTTTTTGAGGAGCATGGATGGTACAGTGCAGCGCAGGGTTGTAAGAAGAATAATACTTCTTTTTCTTATTGGAAAAGGATTTCTTTGTTATCTTCTTCTTAGCTGGGTTGGTAGCTGATCTAGAAAGTCTATTCAGAGTGGTGTTCTCAGACTCTAATTGAGATGCCTTATCCTGCCAGTCTTTGCCAAAAAGGTTTTCGCCTGTGCAAGGTATATTACACAGCTTGTCCTGAACCCACCGTTAAAGATTAGAGGCTTGGAGCCAAGCAATCCTGTGTGCACCAATGCATAATGTAAATAAGTTAATTGTTTTATATCTTGTTCACCTGTTCTATATACAGTAAACTGTTCCATGTATTATGTTAAATGTAAAGGGTTCCATATATGATGTTATTTTGTAAACTCTGCTGATCTTGAATAGTGCAATATAAAACCAAATAAATAAAAAAAATAAAAATATAAAAGTCCTGCTGATGCATTCAGAACAGTCGAAGGTTGCCCTGTTAACAAATTTGGAATCATTTTGGGCATACTTCACCAGGGTGAGATAATAATCAGCTCTTATCATCAGGGAGGAGAGGAGCCATCAGCTCCAAATCCCTAGCCACCTTTCTAAGAAACATACCCATGTAGAGTATGTAGGAACTGATTCTGGCCGATAACATAGAGGCCTGAAAACATCGACGACCAAAAGCATCGAGGGTTCCCGATTCCCTGCCCGGAGGGATCGAGGAATGTGTTTTGGCACTTTTAATTCGACGCATTGCCGATTCCACCACCATAGAATGGTGTGGTAATTGCATCTTCTGGAAGCCGGGTCACTCCGGTACCCGGTACATAGTATCGAGCCTCCGAGTATGTGGAGAGATGGTTAAGAGTGTCTCCCACATTCGAAGCATAAGGTCGTGAAGTATTCGATGAATAGGAAAAGTAGCAGCTTCCTTTGGGGCTGCAGGGTATTGGAGGATTTTCAAGCTCTTCAGCCCTAGGCTCCTTCTCCAAAGTCACGGTGATGGAGAGGCCCCGAGCAACATCGCGGATAAAATCTTGAAAAGACATGTCCTCCGGAGAGGACATGTGACGTTGTGGGGACAGAGATGGATCCTACGACAGAATTCTCATTTCCCTTGTACTGGTTGATTCATCGCCGATGAATCGGAGTCCAAAGACTCTAAGTATCGACGGGCCGGGTGCTCATGCTCTGCCCATACTCGATACCGCTCGAAACCGACATCGGAAAGTTTCGGTGCTGGAACCTCGGTACCGGAGACGGACTCAAGGGCCGGCATAGGTGGTAGCGTTGTAGGTACCGATGGCTGGGGAATCGACTGTAGAGGCTTTACCAGTATGAAAGCTGCCAGCAAGGCCACTAAGCTCTACTCAATAGCCAGGATACATTGATCCATGGAACCTGCCAATGCCTGGGTATCGGTACTTGAGTTGTGGGCCACGATCCCTGAGCATAGCACCAAGAGCTCTCCGGAGGTCGAGGCCTCGGGAGCATCCTGGGACACCACTAATGCTTTGGAGGCAAGGACCTCCCTCTGGGGTTGTTTGGCCGGTGTGTCTCCCTCCAGGGTAACGCCTAGGGCATCTCGATGCTTAGATGGAGATCTACCCTTGGAGGGCCGGCAAGTCTTTGACGAAGTCCTGGGTTTTGATACCTGAGATCCCTGGGAGGAAGATGAAGCTCTAGATGACGTTGATGCAACGGACATTGCATCAGTTGCAAAGAGGGTGCCGAGTTTCGCAGCTCTGTTCTGCAGGCCTCTCTTTGTCATCTTCCTGCAGAGAGGACAGTCAGTTGGTGGTTGATCTGGTCCCAAACATTTTAGACACCAGTCATGGGTGTCTGTGGCTGAAATTGTACTGCCACATTTGGAACACTTTTTAAAACCACTAACTGGTTTGTCCATTTTGGAAAAAACAAGGCCTAAGCCTAAGATGGCATCGGTGCACCCTGAGGGAAGGGATTCTCCCCTCAGAAAAGTTCTTTTTTTTACAGAAACAAAGAAAGAAAGAAAGTGAGTACCGACAGGGTCGGTACCAGCATTAGAAACATAGAAATATGACGACAGAAAAAGACCACATGGCCTATCTAGTCTGTCCTTCCATAACAACTACAACAGTCCCCTTTTTACCTTTAGAGATCCTCTGTGTTTGTCCCATGCTTTTTTAAATTCAGTTACTGTCCTCATATCTACCACCTCCACTGGGAAACTATTCCACGGATCCACTACTCTTTTCGTAAAGAAATATTTCCGCATATCACTCCTGAATATATCTCCCTTCACCCTCATCCCATGTCCCCTCATAGCAGAACTTGCTTTCAATTGAAAGAGGCTCTCTCCCTGAACATTTATGCCACGGAGGTATTTAAACATCTCAATCATATCACCTCTATCCCGCCTTTCCTCTAAGGTGTACATATTAAGATCCTTCAGTCTGTCCTCATATGCTTTATAATGAAGACCACTAATCATTTTAGTAGCCACCCTCTGCACCGACTCCATCCTGTTCACATCCTTTTGAAGGTGCGGTCTCCAGAATTGCACACTGTACTCCAAATGAGGTTGCACCAAAGACTTATACAGAGGCATTATCACCTCCTTTTTTCTGCTAGCCATTCCTCTCTGTATGCACCCAAGCATCCTTCTAGCTTTTGCCGTCGCCTTTTCTACCTGTTTAGCTACTTTAAGATCATCAGACACAACCACGCCTAGGTCCCGCTCTTCTTTAGTGGACAAAAGTACTTCACCCCCTATACTAGATTGCTCCCTTGGATTGCTGCAGCCCAAATGCATGACCTTACATTTTTTAACATTAAATCCCAGCTGCCAAATTCTAGACCATTCTTCAAGCTTAGCTAGATCCCTCCTCATGTTATCTACCCCTTCCTGGGTGTCTACTCTATTGCAGATTTTGGTATCATCTGCAAAGAGGCAAACCTTACCTGAAAGCCCTTCCGCTATATCACTAACAAAGATGTTAAAAAGAATTGGACCAAGGACAGATCCCTGGGGCACACCACTGATAACATCCTTCTCCTCAGAGTGAGCTCCATTTACTTGTACTCTTTGTTGCCTCCCACCCAACCAATTTCTAATCCAAGCAGTAACTTTAGGGTCCATCCCTAGGGTGCTCAGTTTGTTTCTAAGTCACCTGTGAGGAACAGTGTCAAAGGCTTTACTGAAATCGAATGTTACTCCTATTCTGAAACAGCTTCATTGGCTACCAATACACGGAAGAATTATCTTCAAAACTTTACTTCTCTCATTCAAGGCCATCAACCGCATTTCCTCTACTGCACTTACTGATCTGATCCAAACTGTGCCACCCAACAGATCCAGAAGATCAACAGCGTTAAATCTACTAATAACACCGAAGATGTTGACCAAATGCAATTGTACAACGGCAAACAGGGCCTTCAGTCTTTACGTCCCCAAATGCTGGAATGCATTACCATCTGACATTCGAGCTATTGCAGACCTAACTAAATTCAGGAAGGCAATCAAGTTTCACCTATTCCGCCAATTCTACCCAGCCAGCAATGGAACCTAAAATACCCACCTAATAACACCCATTCTAAGCCTTTATCACAGTCCCAAGCTCCTTCCTGCAGATCAGACAAATTCCGTCTTAAAGTAAGCATTGTGTTGCATTTAACTCAGTGCAACTAATATTTCATGTATATAATCCAACCCTGTTATTTAATTGACCCCTCATGTATATAGTTCAACCCTATTATCCAAGTTGATATTACTGTTCTATGTAAAACCAAACAGTTTGTGTTTAGGTTGTTTTTGTTATACTGTAAACCGCGCTGATACCGAATAGTGCGGTATATAAGCAACTGTAATAAATAATAAATAAATAAATAAATACACCACATCTAGGGCTCTCCCTCGGTCCAACTCCCTGGTCACCCAGTCAAAGAAATCAATCAGATTTGTCTGACAAGACCTGCCTCTGGTGAATCCATGCTGCCTCGGATCCTGTAATCCGCTGGACTCCAGAAACCTCACTATTTTCTCTTTCAGCAGCGTTTCCAATAATTTACTCACCACCGAAGTTAAACTAACCGGCCTGTAGTTTTCAACCACATCCTTACTTCCGCTTTTGTGTAAAGGCACCACATGAGCCTCTCTCCAGTCCTTTGGCACCACTCCCGACTCCAACAAGGCATTGAAAAGGTCAGTCAGTGGAGCTGCTAGATTAGAACGTCCCCAAGTTCCCTCAGTATTCTCGGGTGTATCCCATCCGGTCCCATCGCTTTGTCTACTTTAAGTTGAGATAGTTTCTCACGAACACAGTCTTTTGAAAATTGTTCAAGATGTCCTTTGCTTCTGTTCCTATTTGTGTGTGTTTTCTGAGGTCCTGCTCCTGGTTCTTCATCTGTGAACACAGAACAAAAATATTTATTAAGCAATTCCGCTTTATCCTTATCAGCTTCTACATATTCCTCCCCTGCACCCTTGAGTCTGACAGTACCACTCTTGCCCTTCCTCTTCTCACTAATATATCTGAAAAATGTCTTATCCCCCCATTTTATTGCATTGGCTATTTCCTCCTCCTTTTGAATCTTTGCCTTCTTGACTACTTTGCTAGCTTCTCTAAGTTTTTCCAAATACAGATGCCTGTCTTCCTCTCTCTGTGATCTCTTGTATTTCATGAAAGGCCTCCCTCTTTTTCTTCACTTTTTCTGCTACTTCTTTCGAAAACCATAGCGGTCTCCTTTTCCTTTTACCTTTATTTACCATTTTAACAAAAAGGTTGGTTGCCCTTAAAATATCCCCTTTCAGTTTTTCCCACTGTTTTTCTACATCCCTCAGCTGTTCCCATCCAACTAACGACTCCCTGAGGTATTGGCCCATCTTCGCAAAGTTAGTCTTCCTAAAGTCTAAGATCCTCGCCTTTGAATGAATTCTAACAGCCCTAGTCCTAATACTGAACCACACCATCTGGTGATCACTGGATGCAAAATGATCTCCCACTACAACATCAGAAACACTTTCACCATTGGTAAGCACCAAGTCCAGTATGGCCCCTTCACATGTGGGGTCTGTTACCAATTGCCTGAATAGTTCTCCCTGTAGAGAATCCAGGATCTCCTTACTTCTAGATGATACTGCAGCAGGAATGTGCCAATCAACATCTGGCATATTGAAATCTCCTATCAGTAGCACTTCCCCTTTCCTAGCAATGCTGCACATGTCTTCAATTAACTCTCTGTCCACCTCTTCCTCTTGTGAGGGAGGTCTGTATATCACACCAATGTAAATAGATTTCTCTTTCCCTCTTTCTAGTTTAACCCACAGTGCCTCCCCTCTCCCTTGACGGGAAGGCAGACGCGACCACAAATAAATAAGAAAAAAAAAAAAATTTTCTGTGTAGACAGGAATTACTTCTTGTCAGCTCCGCAGAAAATGAAGAACTGAGGAGGGAGAGCTGAAAAGGCAAGAAAGCAGCTACGCAGGCACAGTGGGATACACCCAAAAGCTTTCCTATTGGATGCTGGGGAGCGTTCCCATATGGGCTTTGTCGGTACCGACATCACCCATATCTGAAGACTACATTCCTGCTTGTTCCTGGAGATCACAGGCTGCTGAGGCATCTCTGGGATTGTCTGCTGGATCCACCATGGTTCCCATCACTGCTGTAGGAAGGAGGCCTGATGCATGCACATAGTGAGCTTGTCCGTCCCTCTCGAGGAACTCTTGCTGTGCTGATATTGGTATTGCCTATTGCAGCATAGACTTCTCATCCTGCTGGAGCTGCAGCACTGATAAATACTACTGCTGAAGAAGCTGCCAGTGCAGGCACAGTGTTTCCCCACAGCACAGTAGTGGGAAACATTGGCACAGAGGGAGCTCTTCTCCCCAGCACAGGCACCACTCCACAGTCGCCTCTGACAGCAACTCCACACAGCTTTGCTGAACTAAATCAAGCCAATCAACACAGCCCAGCTACACACAGGTGCCGCTAGGGGCACAAATCCTCTCACAGCATCTCACTTCCAGCAGCAACAAAGTGGCACAGAGTACCAAACAAGGCATCTGTCTTTTCTATGCTTCTATCTTTACAACTACAAGCTTCTAGGCCAGATGACATCCACAGCACCATCATATCCTACAGGACTTCTAAATAAATAAATCGCTTGATGTCACACCAGTGTCTGTATGACCAGGCAACTCTAAGGAGCCACAACAAGAGGTGAGAGACACCGGGTAAAAGCTGTGAGTGTATGGGGGCTGTGAGAGAGACACACACCAGGTGAAGGCTATGGGAAGGCTGTGAGTGAGAAAGAGAGAGACCTTGGGTGATGATTGGTGGGGGGGAGGGGGTGCTATGGGAGAGATGCTGGTAATGGGTGTGGGAGGGCTGTGTGAGAGAAAATGGGTGAAGACTGGAGGAGGGATTGTGAGAGAGAGATGCTGTATGACAGCTGTGAGAGGGGGGCATGGGGAGATTTTTTTTTTTTTTGCTTCATGCATTACGATGCTATGGTGAATAAACATCCCCCATCTAAGCTGTAACCAGAATAAGTTCCTTACTATTGTCAAAGCCATGTTCACCCAATATCATTGTAAGTTCTTAGGGTCCAATATTTGAAAAGCATTTACGCAGTTTACAGCCCAGTAAACCGTGTCTTAAATCGGGATATTCAACGACACTTACACGGTTAGTGCCACTGAATATCCCCTTCTAACTCCCCTATGTGCCCCAATGCTATCTGGTTAGCATTGAAGCGTGTCGGGGGTGTTCCAGGGCGGAGCGGAGGCGGCGACAACCGATAACTGGGCAGCAGTGATACTGCATACTGTCCGGTTAGCAATTTGCTCCAAAAAGAGAGCTAACTAGGCAGCATGCAATATTCCTGCTGCCTGGTTACTTAATATGGCTTCCAGCATGTGCGGCAATCCCTGGATATTCAATGGCAGAGCCACATATGACCTCAGCATTGAATATTTGGGGTTAAGGGTTGGCAGGCAGGGCTATGCATCGTAATGGTGCATAGCTTCCCAGAAGAATATTGGGCCCTTAATGTTCATCCTGTTCCCCCTACCCTAAAGTTCATTGTAACCACAGAAATTTAATGTTCATTGTAAACCGTTTTGACTCCATGAAAAGCAGTATAAAAGAAATGTTAAGTAAATAAATGGTGATACGTGAAGGAAAAAAGGAAGTTGCCTTAGAGGCAACTATAAAGGGTCACAAATATGCTGTTGAAAACTTATTCATTAGGGTTGGTGGGAGGGGGTGGAAAAGAAGGGTTGCTGTCTTCTGTTGGCACTGTGTAATGGCATGTTAAGGACCTGATTTATTAAGCTGCTTTCCCCAAAGAAAATGGGAAAACAGTAAACAAGGTACTTAAAAAGGAGCGTGATAAAACTTTTGGGAGGTGGAGTGGGGTGGGGGGTACTGTGACAGAGGTTTCTGTGGCCGGCTCCTAAATTTCTAAGTTGGCTTCTAGATTCCAAGAAAATTTGTCAAGGCCTGCTTTTTAACCCCTTGCAATTGGCTTTTCAATCTTTGTTCCATATTTATAGAATGATTTGCTGCTAGATCTTTGACTGGCAACATCTTACAGGCAATTCAAATAAGCGCTACAAACATTATTTTAATAAGACATTTTATTCTTGAGGTGGAAAATAGTTTGAAGTCTGAGGCTGGTGGCAGCTAGGCTGGCCTATAGCATCTAGACTCTTCTTTCCTACCCTATCTCTTTCTTATCTGTTTGATTATTTTATTTATTTTATCTTACTGTGATGTATTTTATTTGTCTTTACTTTGATATGGAATTTGACAGAGTATTTTATTACATGGTTATTTTTATTTTGCGTTGTGTAAACTGCTTAAACACTTGGAGGTTGATTCTGGTTCCCGCACGTCTGCCCGCATTGGCCAGGCAAAAGCCGAACATGTGGGAGATGGACCTGATTCTGCCACCATGGGACCCGGACGTACCCACAATGGCAGAATTGGGGACATAGACATTTAGGTGCTTCCCTTATGCTGATGAGATCGGCATATGGGGAGCTGCCCTTACTGACACCAGAACACCACTGCTGGAGCACGGGAGCAGTGGCATCCTGGCGCCATGGCAACAAGCCATCTATCTGATGGCTCGGAATGCCATAGGCTAAGTCTGCTCCTGCAGACTGTGATCCTGCCAATTCTGGAGGCCACTATGGCCTGGATTGTGGCTGTAGAGGCACAGCATGGCCAGATGCCTGTGTTGTGAGGGAGTGTGACGCGCGCTGTAGGGGGCACCCGGGACTTATTCCACCTTCGGGGTGGAATAAGCCGGGCATGCAGCTGAGTGCCGGGGGATGTACAGGGGCTTGATCTGAATAGGCCCTCTAAATTCTGATAGCTAGCCACTTCTCTGCTCCACCTCCGTTCAGCCCCCTCCTGGCCCGTCCAGCGCTCCCCGCACAAACTCTGTGTATGTGCGGGGAGTGCTTGGATCGGAATCGTGCTCTGGGCCGAGGAGGGTTGGATGTGTAACCTCGCTATTCGTTTTTCAGAATGCCAGCCTTGATGGGTAGTATGGCAAATCAAAATCTTTAAACTTTGAAATCCATAGTAACCAAAATTGAGAAGGCTATAAAAGGCTCTGCAACTTTGTTAGTGGCAGAATTATTTGGACTTGGAAGCCCCTGTCAGTTTGAACTCTCCTTGTGAAATAATTTTATTCTTTAATTAAGGTGACTGGCAAATCCTGACCCATACACAGCGTGAAGCCATGTTTCTTCCACGATTTCCTGATGAGCTAGCTAGGAGTGGAATGTCAGGAGCCGAGGACTTGGACCAAACCATCTGTCACTGAAACCGTAGTGGCACCCCGAAAGGTAGGAGACATTTTGAAATCTCTAAAGGTGAGAGACTACCTATATTTATTCTGTTGGTGAAGCTTACCTCTTTGGCTGGCCTGTTTACTGTCAGAATTGCCAGACATACTTCTAGGTAAGAGAAAATAATTATAGAAATAAAAATAGTGTACAAAACAGGAGTGAGGTGTAGGAATAAGATAAACCCTTCATCAGGGGTGTAGCCTCAAATATAAAACATACATAAGTCATAAATCAACACACATATAAACACATTTATAAATATAAATCAACATATATATATAAATATTAACATATATAAAAGCAAAATTAAAAAATAGAATGTATGCGTTTGATGGCTTTGAGGTCACTTTATCTGGCTGACTTACTCAATTGTGTAAATTTTTGGGAGAAGCTGTGGTTAAGTTGGACTCCCTGAAGGAGGAGTTGAGGGCCCACGAGGGTTTTATTAATGATGCTAAGGGGAAAATTCAAAGTCTAGAGGGCCTGAACACGACTATAATTTGTTATTGAAAAATAAGGTGGAGAGGTTGGAAAATTCTCTAAAGTTATGGAATCTTAGGTTTGTCAATTTTCCTTATTGTAGTAGGATCTCCGCTCAGGAGATGTTAAAGAGTTATTTGATAAATGTTTTACATTTTGAGGGGACTAGATTCCCAGCTATATTAAATGCTTATTATGTTACTTCTTCTATAAAGAATATTTGGGAGGTTCTCCTCTCCAGATATCAGAGGGTGATGTAACTACTCTCCAGGAGGCATCTCTTGAGGAGACTACCAATAGGGAAACCATGGTGGCCTCTTTCCAGACTATCCATGATAGGCGAGAGAGTTTTCTTTACCTTCTTTAAAGAGCTTTTGACTCCCTTCCATGGTCGTAGGGTGTGTGTATATAGTAAATAGTTACCCTGTAAATAGTTACCCCGGTTATCCTATGTTTTTTTCCCTGTTCTATGTAAAACTCAATGTTGCTTGTATGCATAGTAGTATGTTTTGTTCGATGTACACCGCGCTGATTGTAATAGCGCGGTATAGAAGAAATGTTAAATAAATAAATAAATAAGATATATCTGTGAGGACTCAATTAGTTCGGAAGGGGTTTCTGCAACTGAAGCAAAGGGCCGTACAGTTGGGCATGACCTTTTTTCTAAAGTATCCACGGAAATGTCTGGTGAAATTTATGGAGAAAGATTATATATTTTTTGAACTTTCACAACTGTTAGCTTTGATTCAGGCTTAGGAGCAGGATATAAATGATAGTGCTAGTTGATTGTTTTCACTTTTGCCTTAGATACCTGCTGGAAGTGTTTTTGGGGTAAATTGTATTTGCTGCGAATTGGTGTGAAAAATCCTGTTACTTCTCATTTGAATGTTGTAGGTTTATTTTGTATGCTTTCTGCTTGACCCTCCCATATTGTATGGGCTTAGCCCAATCCTGAGGATGCTTTAGGTTGTTGTGCATGTGGAGCATTGTACTGTGTTTGTTTTGTATTATACTCTTAAATCTCAATAAAAAATATAAATTAAAAAAAAGAAAAATAATAGGGACGATTCTGTGCCATGAATAGCGGGATGGGATGTCCATCCCCTGCTATTCATGCCTTCCCCCGCCACCTCTAACCTCCCTGCCAGTTGTGCGGGGAAGGGGCGGCTCGGGGGCAGAGTCTGGGCGGTTGCCAGTCCTGGACGTACAGGACTGATGCTAATGTCAGCCCTGTACATCCAGGGCTAGCGACTTGTGCGGGGAAGTTATTCCACCTCCGAAGTGCCCCACAAGATCAGAATCATGATCCCCTCTGTACGTCCGGACGTACAGAGGAGATCTACGTCTGGGACGGAATAAGCCTGATGATGTATATTGTAGATGAAACCATAAATATGTATATATAGTATAAAACATGTTGATAAGATCATTAAAGCAAGGTAGTAGAAGCATTTATAAAAGAATAATAAGAATGATAAAAGTCAATAATAATCACATACATAAAATTGAACTAGGTCAAAAATCAATATATGCTTTGCCATACTAAAAGGTGAAGTACCAAGTGACCCAAACTGGAATAATAATAATTTTATAAATGCTTCATGTTGGTCTATATTTGTAATGACTTAATATCAAATATTACTAGTAAGTATTTTGTGTGATTCACTGGAGTGAGGACAAAGTGGTAAGCATTTTGTGTTGTATCTTTAATGTAAGATTTGCTTGGTTGGCCAATGGATTTAAAATTTGGTCAACAAAAGTAGACAATTGTTCCAAGATTGATCTATTACCAGCCACAGTAGGGCGATCTGGAGGAGAGGTTAAATTCTTGCGGCTCTTTGGTACAGTGTATAAAATAGGAATCAGGGGAGTTTTGTTGACTAAAATAATCCCTTTCTTTCAAAGTAATCTCCAGGAACAAGCAGGAATGTAGTCTTCACATATGGGTATCATCGGCACCATCGGAGCCTGCGCGGGAACGCTCCCTAGCGTCCAACAGGAAAGCTTTTGGGAGCATCCCACAGCGCCTGTGTGCTGCCTTCCCGCCTTTCCAACTGTCCCTCTCCAGTTCTTTGTTTTCCGCGGAGCCGACAGGTCACATACCCTGTCACCGAAGAAAAATTTTGTCTTTAATCTTTGCTTTTGTGGTCGCATCTGCCTTTCCTCGACTCCATACCGGTCCCACCGGTTCTTTCTTTTTTTCAGCTCGGGAAATGCTGAGGTGTTTTACTTTAGAAACTTTTTTCCTTGGTGCTAGGCGCCATTTTGGGCAGTAGGCCCAATTTTTTCCTTAAAAATGGAAAAACCTACTTCAAGTTTTAAGAAATGTTCTAAATGTGGCGGTACCATTTCCGTCACCGACACCCATGATTGGTGTCTCAAATGTTTAGGTCCTGACCACTCTATTTCAGAGTGCCTCTCCTATGGAATGATGTCAAAAAGGGGCTGGCAGAACCCAGCTGATAAACTTAGCACCCTTTTTCCCTCAGACGCGGCATCTGTTACATCGACGTCCTCCAGGTCTTCATCTTCCTCCCATGGATCTCAGGTAACTAAACATAAATCTAGCCGGTCCTCAAAGGGTAGATCTCCTTCTAAGTATCGAGATGCCCCTGGGGTTGCCCTTGAGGAATTTTCACCGGCAAAACTGCCCTGGCGGGAGGCTTCGGCTTCCAAAGCACTAATGGGGTTCCAGGATGTTCTCGAGGCCTCAACCTCGGCAGAACTACTGGCGCCATGCTCTGGAATTGCGTCCACTTCTACCAGTACCGACACCCAAGCATCAGCAGCGTCGATAGACGAGAGATTCCTTGCTATTGAACGCAGTCTGGCGGCTCTTCTCATGGCTTCGGTACCGTTTGATACCACTTCAGACACCTCAACTGATACCGGTACCAGAACCGGTACCGACTGCATTAACATCGGCGGGTATGCCACCCATACCGAGTCATGTGTCAGTCTCCGGCATCGACAGATCGGTACCGGAACAAACCGATACCGACTTTGATCGATACCGGTAACGTGCTTTGCACGATTACTGGGATCGGAGGTATTTTGAATCCTCTGATGAGTCTGAAGACTCCGAAGACTCTGCCAATACAAGAGTACTTTTCCCCGAGGATTCCTCTTCTCCTCAGCGCAGAATGTCTCCACCAGAGGATATGTCATTTCAGGACTTTATCCGTGATGTGGCCCGAGGCTTTTCCATCACAGTAGCTCCTGAAAAAGAGCCTAGGACAAAGGAGTTGGAAATTCTCCAATACTCTAAGGCTCCCAAAGAGGGCAGCTACTCTGCCTTTTCATGAGATCTTGCATAATCTTATGCTAAGGATGTGGGAAACACCTTTAACCACATCTCCTCATTCTCGAAGACTCGATACCATGTATCGAGTTCCACCTTGTCCTGGCTTTCAAAAATCTCCATTACCACACCATTCAATGGTGGTGGAATCAGCCATGAGAAGGATGAAAAGTGCGAATAGACATGCATCCAATCCTCCAGGTCATGAATGTAGGACTCTCGATGCCTTTGGACGTCGATGCTGTCCAAGCTTCCATGCTCTCAGCTAGGATCAGTTCCTATATCTTGTATATCGGAATGTTCCTTAAAGAGGTCACAGGAGACTTGGAGCTTATGAGCCCCCTCCTTCCTGATGATAAAAGGCAAGACTATCTTACTCTACTCAAACATGCTCAGGATGTTTCCAAGTTTGTAAATTGTGCAGCCTTTGACTGTTTGAGTGCATAAGCAGAACCTCTGCTATTGCCATTGGTGTACGTCGGATTGCCTGGCTTCAGGCATCTGACTTGGAAATTTGGGTACAGGATAAATTAGGAAACATTCCTTGCACAGGAGAAAATCTCTTTGGCATGAATTGGCAGGAGAAGGCTAATGAGATAGATTTTATTTATTTTTATTTATTTAGCTGTATTTCTATCCCGCTTTTCACCGGGTCAAAGCGGTGTAACATAAAGGGGAGGGTGGACAATAATCAACTTCTGGGGTTGGGGCCATCACCAGGTGGCTAACATTAATGATTATAACAGATATTTGGGACACAGACATAGGCTGTGTGATACAGTCTTCTTTAGAACATATGTTTTACGGGGGATGAAATGGGGGGGGCGGTCAGGGGTAGTTAGTGGTGGGTGTTTGTTTCTGATCCAAGGTTATTCTTGGAATAGGTTGGTTTTTAGTTGTTTCCTGAATTATAAGGGGTCTCCGTTGCTTCTGATGTGACTTGGTAGAGAGTACAGAGGGTTGGTGCATATAGTCGAAGGCTCTGTTGCAGGCCCTTTGATTGCATTTGGTTCGTTTGTGGGGGATGGTGAGGGAGTTGCTGGTGGTTTGTCTGGTTGTTCTGTTGTGGGCTGGCCGGGGCAGTAGTGTGCGGAGCTGGGAAGTCTGAGTTTGGTAGAGAGCTTTGTGGGTAAGTAGGGTGGCTTTGTATTTGATTCTTGCTTCTAGGGGGAGTATGTGTAGCTCCCTCAGGACTGGGGTGATTCTCTGTCTCGTTTTTCTTGCTTTCTGGATAATCCTTGCTGTGGTATTTAAAGGCAGTTCGAAGTGGGTTGGTGTGGGTGGCTGGAAGTCCATGGTACATTATATTGCAGTAGTCCCAGGTGGGGGAGTGTCATGGCTTGCATCACTGTTCGGAAGTCCTGTGGTTCAAGGAGGAGGTCTGAGTCGCTGTACTGTTCTAGCTTTGTGGAATATTGTTCCGGTGGTTTTTTTGATTTGTTGCTGGAGTGTGAGTGCTTGGTCTAGGATGATTCCTAGATATCTTATGTGCGGTTGTATTTGTATTTGCGTGGTTCCAATGTTGAAGTGTGAAGGTGGTGGGAAATCCGGGTCCTTTGTTACTATGAGGACTTCAGTTTTTCTTTATGTTGATGGATAGGAGGTTGTTTTGTAGCCAGCTGGATACTTCTGTGAAGCATTCTGATAAGTGTTTATTTGTTGGGTTTGTGGTTGTGATTGGGGCATAGAGCATTATGTCATCCTCATAAATGTGATAGTTAATGTTGTGGGCGCGTATGATTGAGCAGAGTGGTTGCAGGTATATGTTGAAGAGCATGGCAGATAGTGTGGATCCTTGGGGTACTCCTGGTGTTGTTGGAAGGGGGGTGAGGTTGATATGTTTGTGCGGATCAGTTGTTGTCTGTTGGTTAGGTAGGAGTGGAACCACTGGAGTACGGTATCTTTGATGCCAATTTCTTGTAGTCTGTGTATGAGGATGTTGTGGGAGATGGTGTCAAAGGCTGCTGATATGTCTAGGAAGATCATGGCGTATCCAGAGTGTTTGGCTTGAGTTCCTATGTATGAGGGTGTTCATTAGTGATGTCATGAGGGTCTCGACTCCGTGGAGCGGACGGAAGCCATGTTGTTGGTGGGTCCAGTATGTTGTTGGTATCTAAATGTTCTTGGAGCTGTTGCTGGACTATCTTCTCAATGATTTTTGGCGGTAAACGGGGGAGACTTGCTATAGGTCTGTAGGAGACGGGGTCGAGGGGATCCAGGTTGTGTTTTTTTAGGGTTGGTCGGATGATTGAAGTTTTGAGGCGGTCTGGCATGCATCCTTGGCTGAGGGATTCATTAATGATGTGGGTTAATGGTGTGCTCAGGTCTTCTTTGGTTTTCTTTATCAATTCTGTAGGGCAGGGGTCTAGTGGAGAGGTGGTGGTATTCAGGCGGGAGATGGTGGATGATATTTCCTCTTTTGTGATTGGTTCAAATGTGCTCCAGTCTCTGTTTGTGGTGGTGGGGTGGTTTGTTATTGTTGTCTCTGGGTTCAATTGTGGATTTTGTGGTTGTTGAAGCTACTTGTATTGTTTGCGCTAGTAATTCTGGTGGGATGTTTGGTAGTTGGTCGGAGTTGTTGGGCGTTTTTGTCAGTTTTTTTGACAATCTCAAAGAGTTCTCGTGGTTTGTTTATTGATGTGGTTTATGATCTTCGAATGGAAGGCCTTTTTTGCTTTGTCTGTTTCTTTCTGCGTGGTATGCATCTAGTTCGCACATGTTGTAGTTTGCTTTGTCTTTTTCTTTCTTGGTTTTTCTCCATTTTCTTTCGGCTCTTCTGAGTTTGGTCTTAGTTTCCGGAGGTTGGGGGTGAACCATCGGGCTTTTGTGTAGGTGTGTCTGGTTTTGGTCTTATTTGTTGTTGCGCTGGATGCAGAGGAGATTGTGGTGTTGGCAGTTGGGGTGGGATTTAGGTCATCAATATTGTTGGAGTTTGTTTGAAGTTTTTAGGTAGAGTTTTGTGGCTAAAAAATCTTCGTTGTTTTGAAGGTTTTAAATCTTCTTGTATGTTGCTTGTTCTCCATTGCTGTTCGTCTGGAGTTGGTAGGAGTGGGGGGATATGCTGGAAGAGGTGGTGGTTCTTGACCATGTCACAGTGTGTGATTTCTGGCTTCTGGTATGAGCTGGTGGTATAGGGAATTTAGGAATATGAGGTCCAATGTATTTCCTTTTTTTTTTTTTTTTTTTTTTGTTTTGTTTTGTTTTTTCTTATGCGTTGGTTTCTTGTATGATTTGTGTTAGGTTCATTGCTTCCATGGCGTTGATGAAGGTTTCTGCTTGCTTTGTCCTGGAGTGATGGGAGGTTTAAGTCTCCTTGGATTATTTGTTCTTTTGTGGAGATGGTGCTCTCAGATATGGGCTGTAGTATCCTTGGGTAGGTCGGTGCTTGGGGTCGGTTGTGTTCGGTTAGGAACTAGGCATAGTGAGAAGGTTGTTTTGATTGGTTGAGGGGTTGAGTATGTCTGCTTCATATGGTCCGTTTCTGATGCATGGTTCCTGAGGTGGCAGGTTGTTTTTTGCTACGATGGCTACTTCCTCCTCCTTTGGGTTTGTGTTCGGCGGAGCAGTGTTGGGGGCTCTGTATCCTTTTTTGGTGGTGTGTTGGTTCCATGAGCACCGTGTCAGTGTCTGTTAGCCAGGGTTTATGTTATGTCATAGGAATGTCCATTTTTTGGGGTGTGATTAGGTCTTGGAGGCATGTGGTATTTTGTTCCCTGACTGAGCGAGCAATTTATTAATGAAATGGAGAGTGCGGCTGCTGTTTGGGGGGTTGGGGATGTGGATTGGGTGTGTGGTGGTTATGTGGGTGTTGTCCCTTGTGTGTGTGGGGGGGGGGGGTTGTTGGATGTTTGCGGTTTGGATGGTTGAGGTGTTGGCCAGGGTGGGTTGGTTGAGTGTGAATGTGGGGATGCTGACAATATCACTTTGGATAGATTGTCCCCCACAATCTACATGCCGATCCTGCAGGAAAAAATCCTCAAATAAGAAAAAAGAAGTTTATCCTTCCTATACCCCAACAGGGACAGACCGTCCAGGTCAGACTGCCCCAAAAGGGACAACAGCAAACAACCTAGACAACACAAAAAAAGCCAAAAGCCTGCAAATCTTCAGCCAGCTCAGCAGGCTCCAGCCTCCTCAGGGCTTGTGACGCCCTTCTTCTAGAGAAACTTTGCCTTCCTGCCCCTTGAACGGTCCCAGAGCCCTCGAACCATCTCAGGCCAGGTTTATGTAATTTTTGCCCACAAGATGGTTCCCAAATAACAGCAGAAAATTGGTACTCTGTACCAGTTGTACAAAAGGGGTACAAGCTTCATTTTCAGAGCATGCCCCCTCCTACAATTGTAAGACAGTGTTCACTTCTTCAGACCTCTCTCAAACAAACTCTCTTTAGGTCAAGAAAGTCACAATGTTTTTAAATGTTCTCCCTTGCGTCCAAGGTAGCAATAGAGGAAGCTACGCCATTCACCATCATGTACAGGGTTCTACTCCCCCTACTTTTCCTTATTTCAAGAATAGGAAAACAGGAGGGACACAGACCCATTTTGAGAACTCAGAGAACCCCCCCCCCCCCCCCCCCCCCCGAGACTTGAAGAACATATATTCCGAGAGAAATTCAAAAATGGTCCTCTCGAGGAAACTATGCTTCCAGACCTTCAAAGTCAGGATTGGCTTTGTGCTCTAGATCTAAAGGATGGCGTTTATACTCCTATTCTCATCCATCCAAATCCAAGGAAATTCCTCCGAGTCCTGTTTCAAGGAAAGCACTACCAGTACAATGGTTCTTCCCTTTGGCCTGGCTTCTGCGCCAAGAGTGTTCACAAAATGCATGGCTGTGGTAAGCAGCATTTCTCCGCACTCTGAGGATTATTCGTCTTCCCTTATTTAGGACAACTGGCTCATTCGAGCCCCTTACAGTGCCAGAAGCCAGCTCTGCTCCGTTTCGCACAATGCAGAATACTTCAGTATTTGGGACTGGTCATAAACTTCCCAAAAATCCAATCGGCTCCCACTCCAGGCCCTAGAGGTTCATAGCGAGATCATCTGGATACCAGGCAGACAGGGTCTTTCCTTCCGCAGCCACTAATTGGTCTTCGCATAGTACAAACTACGCTTCCCAATACAGTTGCCTATAACTTTTTGTCTCACTGCTCGGGAAATGCTACAATTGTTAGGCCACCTTTGGCATCCATTCCCGTTTGCATGTGGTTCCTTATGCT